>CM060179.1:43115204-43324891 GCA_030549775.1 Tamarix chinensis | reverse complement strand
TTCTTTGTGAACAATAGTCATTACCTATCGATATGTATGTAGTTTAGTCTTCTTATCTAAACATTTGTTATAATAATTTATTATGCAAGTATAACTTTTAGAAAAAATTTCACTACTATTAGCGCATGCATCATAGTGAAGATTTCATGATAGAAACATCTCAGCATGAACAACACCATATTAATTAAGATTTGAACTATGGACTTTGTTAACACATGGTGACACACTTCCATAAAAAATCAAATATTTGATCTTTAGACACTAATGAGGTCTAAATTTTTTGTAATTTTCCCTTAGTTTATTTATATTGGAATTTGGTCAAAAAATAACTAAATGTAATTTAGACAAACCAATATCCTTTATCTTCCTTTGTATTATGTTTTTGTATTGCCTTAGTTTATTTGTTGTGCTTGATTTAGTTTTTTTAACATGAGAGGGAATGTTTCAAAATTTTTTATTACCATATGTCTTTGTATGTGAATGAAATTATCAACAAATTGACGAGTTTTAAGAATATGGTAGTACAAGACCAGTGGAAGAAAGCTGAAACAAAACCTTATAAGGGCTAAGATAATGAGAAAACTTAGTGAGCAGTGGTAGTTGCTCATACACCTAGGGCATCTGTGGTAAGTCTTAATGCATAGGAGGAAGACTTCTGTGAGACACTAACATAACTAAGGCCTAGTAGCTTGAGACCATAACGTAACTAAGGCCCAACAATGTGAGCTCTAAACACTCCTATATCTCACCAACGTAAGGTCTTAAGGGTTCATGCTTATCAATTATGAATCCTATGTGCCATGATATATATAGGAATTTTCCTCATCCCCCTACCTTTTTATGCAACTTTAACTTGGGAACTCAAATTTTATTTAATTTCATATTTAATGTAGTATAAAACTATTAGAAGTAAAGTTAAGTATTTTTTTAATCATTTAGTTAATATTTGTTTTAAATCATATGTTATCCTAGAAGTAGTTTGATCATTCTCTCATGTAGTTCTTTTCATCCTTCTCTTAAGTATCCATTACAACAAAGATAAATATAAATCTTTTAAGAATTTCTACTATGTCAATGTTAGGAAACTAGTTACATGATTATCATACATTTTTGCAATCAAACTAAATAACAACACATAATAAATAAAGCATTATGACCATGCCCTTGCCCCTCGCTCTTATATATTAACTACTAAATGATGATCAACTACCTCAAAGGATGCATATTTCTTATCGTAATTTAGGTGTGGCTCACTCCTTAAATACATATGATAGAGAGGTTTTTTTTCATTATCAATACATATTTTAGCTATAATTTCTTATTCGTCATTAGATCATGAAGCCAAAAGTTGTTCTATTGTTTGCAACAATTATTGATGATTCATATGAACACACTAATATATGTAATTAGAATTTGTATCCCATGGTTTCAATATATGCAATATAAAAATGCATGGTTCTAGTAGGTGTTGATCCATCACACTCCATTGGACAAATGTGTATGAATAGTGAACTTTATATCTCCTTACATTCAGTATTTTGTGTGTCTTCCTTATTGTTGGGGATAAATTATCTAAACCTAAATTGACACATGACTCTATTTGGTACATATGGTTATATTATATTCATAGAATGTGAGAAATCATGAAATAATGTCATAGGAAAATTCTTGATCATATATGTTACTTTGCACATATCCCATATCATTTGTAACAATGGAATTAAATGAAATACTAATATCATAATAATAACTATAATAAATATATAATAATATTTTAACACATTTGAGTATACCTTTATTATATACATATAGTAAATCAACATTTGATAGTGTCTAAGCATATAAGGGCTCTTGTTGAAAGGTTGATCACCCCACCATCATTGACAACGAAGTGTGCGAGAATCCCAATCACTCTAAAATATTCCAAAATCATAAAAGTTTAATTATATCCAAGTCTATCGTAAAAAAAAACATTTGTTAGAATTACAAATTAATAATCAAATCATGCATTACATAAATGATAATTATAAAATAACCTTTAATAGAATTGCATATCCAAAAATCTAAGTAGCGCCAACTCAAGATGTCATACTATTGAGTTGTCTATGTAAGAGAAACATGATATAGCATAGGCTAACTTGATTGGGTAACTTATTGACAAATAAGGATAATTAAAGCAACCATTGTAGGTACGTAGTAACTTTCCTAATGTTTGGTAACTAATCCAATGTATACAAGCCTTAAAGATAAGTGAATCCTACTCTACCTTCTTTAGTCACCGCCTTTACATCATCCTCTTCCATACCAAATAATCCAATTAATACATATATCAATTGCAAATGAGAGTCACATGCAAGATATATGTATAATGGATGACCATTGACCTTTATCCCTAGTGTGTTGTACATCTAAGAGGATAATTGTCATCACACCCCACAACATATATAATGGATGACTATTAACCTTTAGCCCTAGTGTGTTGTACGTCTAAGAGGATAATTGTCATCACACCCCACAACATATGAAAGTTTTTAGTCTCCATCTATCATCTCTTGAAAAAGGTGGATATTATAGTATAATCCTAGTATATGTTGTACATCTAAGAGGGTAATTATCATCACACCCCACATTATATGGAAGATGTTCTTATCCAATATCACAAATGAGACCAAAACAATAATCATCAACACAACTAATTCATTTACTCTTCTACTTTGGTCTTATCTGAACCTTCAAAACTTCACGATCCTAAAAAAAAAACAAATAAACATAATGAATACATGATAGTTAATAAAGGAAATAAGAAGTATAGATACAAATTTCCAAACTTAACTTTTTGAACTATATATCTAGCATAACATGACTACTAAAGATTGGGATCAAATCAAGGATCCTTTAACCTCTAGGATATGGTCCACCCATGTAACATTTATCCCTCAGGTTTATGCCTTGTTCATAATCATCTTCACTATCATTACCACCCCCATCATCTTCATCATCATCTATAGGTGGTGGATAATGTACATAGGTTGAGGGGGATGGTTGAGTCATATGAGCTAAGGATGATGAACCACTCAAGGATGATCAACCCTCTATAATAGTTCATCTAATACATGATCTAGAACTACCCTCAATGGTCATGTGAGCTATAGATGATGACTAACCCTTGTGAGATGATGATAACGGAATTACTACATCAATTGTAAATGATGGATGACTTGCATAGTCCTCAAATGTTCGTAAAGTAACAAAAGTTTGTTGTGGAGCTTGGTCTTGGACTTGTTTTGGATTTTTGTCATGCTTGTTCTATAACAAGTTTACATTGTATCACTTTCATAAAAAATTATAAAGTTTCTCTAAATGCACTAATGGAGACGATTTTGGTTGTTGTTCTATCTTACTTCTATGGCTTGCTGAAGTTGTAACTCCACTATCCTTAGTCCTAACCTGTTTACGAATCATCTACATTTTAATAAGAAAAATACTTCAATTATAACTCAATAATAAATTGGCATTTTACACCTTGAATTGATAAAATTATTGATGGAAACTACAAAAAGAACAAGTGAAAGCTGACATCAAACCATGTTCACACTTAGTTCACTCTAGCAATCAAGATATTTATAAATTATATTCATTTTGAATATCAAAGAAATCTATTCACAAAGTAATATGTTCATGGAATAACTACATATTAGATTCACACATACACAAAGACTCACACATATTAGTTGAAATATTAGTTCCTATCATGCCATATTTTTCTACTCCTCTAAGCTCCTTTTAGTTGTTTTTCTCAATGATCTCATGAATTTGGGGGAGATAAATATTTTCAATCAAATGCCAATTTGGCTTGAGGGTATAACATTGGTTCATCAAACTTTTGTCAGACTTAGTTTTATCATCAATGTAGCATCTTAAAAATTAACTTGAGTATATATTATATAATAAAAGTGGCTAGTGGTTATAAATGAAAAAGTCGCAAGATGAAGAATGGGAAAATTATATGTGCAATGAATAAAAACAAGATCTGCCACTCCTATATTTAAGTTGCGGGATGGGAATACAATTGAAAGATTTAGGTTTCCATACGGAGTGCCACTATATGCTTTAAAGCTGTGATAGGGAGCCTAACTGCAAACTTCAAGTTGTGGCAAACACTACAACTATGAGCTTTAGATTGTTGTAAGATTTCATGCTCCTTGGTAGTTCACAATGTGTAGACTAGTTGCCCTCTACTGAATCAAGTAGCCAAAACTAAAGCTTCTATAGCAAGATGAGGAAGAACCATATGCTATAACACTCAATTACACAAATTAAACAATTCAAGGATGAAATAAATCTAGAATTTTTTTACTTACTCTTTATGCAGATTGTATAGATTAGAAGAGTGCAATGTGTGCTTTTTTCACTTGGTTTGTTGTTTGCTAGGGGTTACTACATTAGATGAAGAGGTTTTGTTATTGGGAGAGGAAGAAGACATAAGTAATTAATGGACTTTGTTGTAGCATGATTACTAACTAAAGGACTTATAGGGGAGGGGTGTTAGAGAAAGAAAGATGAGAGAGTTGAGAGCTAAAGAGAAAGTGTTGTATGTGTTGGAATCATAGATTGGATGGAATGAGAAGGGAGAGCCCCTATTTATAGGGATTGATTACAAGAGAGGGATGAAGGAGAGGGGGAGTCAAATCGGAGGATTAATCCATCAATTCTCAAATAAGTTTCAAAGAGGATTAATGAATATTGCAATTTGCATCTTGCTACCGGTAGCAAGATGCACGATGTGGTGGGTGACTTGTCTTCAAAATTATATATTTAAAGTGAAAGTCATTTTAAACCTTAATTACATTATATACTCTAATGTTCATCTTGTTCATCACCACTTTGCTTGTTCGTCTTATTTGAGTTGTGTTTGTGTCTGTCACTCTATTATTTTGTGTTTTTTCTTGTCTTTTTCTTATTCGTATTGTTCTCTTTATTTTTCATTGTTTTGATTCATCATCATTTTTCAATCACTAATGTACATTCATCTTCTATTCTCCATTTTTTATCTAATTTTTGGTAAGATTGAGAATTATAGATTTGATTTCATATATCAACTTTTGAAGATAATTAGAACAATATTTTTTTTTCATATTGAGAATTATAAATTTGGGTTTTCCTTAGAGTCAATTTTATATCAAAACTTGAAGATAGTTAGAATTATAAGAGTTTGAGTGATGGATAAGTATGTTACAGACAATTTTGATTCAGATTGTAAGTTCATACATTGTTTGCATGTTATATTACGGTATATTTAAGACTTATTAAATGAATACACAACTTTTAGTAAGGAACACACATACTAAAGTGATTAATACACATCTTATAAGAAGGAATAAAGGTGTTCTAGATATGATTACACATCTTTATGCCGATAGTACATATTTATAACAATATTACATATTTAGCAGTGGTGTATAATAGAATTGGACAATTGTAGTTAGGGTTGTGAAAATAATTTGGGTCAAAAATTCAATCCATTATCCGAAAAATCCAATCCAATATTTAGGATATGCGATCTAGTTTTAGTTTAAAGGATATATAATATTTAGGATATCTAATTTTTCACTAGATTATCCAATCCAAAAAAATGTTTAATATTATGTTGGTTATTTTAACAATACATCATAATATTGTGCTTTGTAATTTTAAGTTTTTAAGGTTCTTTTTATATATATTTTTTTAAACTTTTATAATAATATTTTAATAAATTTTTTAGATGAAATAAGATAATTAGATGAATATACATATGAATTTTAACTGATATATAGTTTTTTATTTTTAAAAATCGTCTTGCAAAAGTTATTAAAATTGATAAAAGTAATATTTTTCATATAGATATTGGATTTATCCGAGTCTAATACATATCTAGTTCGTATTTTTTGGGTATCTAGGATTCGAATATTCAGTCTAGAAAACATGAAATAAATATCATAATGGATGTAGATATCCATTTTTGCATACCCTTAGTTGTAGTATATAAATTATATATAGAGAAGAGAACTTCAATGAATACACAAGTTTTTGGAAGGAATACAAATATTATAATAATTGGTACATAGTTTTTGGCAAATAATACAATTGTGTATATGGATGTTAGGGTATACATTTTTAATACCCCACCTTAAAATATTTCAAAATGTATTTAAAATTATGTTGGTATAAAAGAAAGTGGTTTTAATTTTGAAAAGGGCTTGAACTTTCAGTAAAAATATGAATTTCAAGTGTATAGATCGATTAGTACAACTAAAGAGTTAAATTTTTTATTTTTGAGATAACCAATCAACTAGTTTCCTAAACCAATTAACTAGTTATAATACAATTTCAAATACTTTTCTATTTTGGTTTCAATTTTGTAACACCCAAAAATTTTGTAATTCTTATTTTCGAGCATTTAATCTTTTATTTGAAACATAATCCTTAAACCTTAGCTTAATTATTTTTGTTAATTCTTAAAATTATTAAATAAATTTCCCTAAGTTATTTTTCCTAATTAGATACCCTAACCCTAGATAAGTTCATGTTACCCTAATCCTAACTCTAAACCTAATTCTAATTCTAACCCTAAATTTCTTTTCTTTTTTCTTTTTCCCTTTTATTTTCCCTTCTATTTTTCTTTTTTTCCTTCTCATCCTATTAGCCTCATAGGTTATTTAACCTTTATTTTGATGATAACAAACTCAATTATGAATTTTACTTATCTTATTAAATATGCATGTGTATCATAGCAAAAAGTGAAGTATTCAACACTTACCTAAGTTAAATAATGCTAAGAAGATCAAGTTTACAAATTATATCCCAAGAACAAGCCAAAGATTAGCAAGGAGGAAAAAATAAGACCCGAGCTTCAAGTAATTCAATTTCATATATGTAATACACAAACTAATAAGGAATATGCAAGTGTGTTCAAGATATCAAAACTCAAGCTTCAAAGAGTATGTTACAGTCTTAGGTTTTATTTACATATTGAGCACTTGATATTTCAATGATTTGATATTTATAATCCTATTCAAAAATTATTTTTAAAGATCTTAAAGTGATTTCATGTATAAAAAATATTTCTAAGTATTTATGCAAAAGGTTGTCTTAAATTAATTTTATTTTTAGTAGTTTTCCATATGATCTGACTTGCAAAATTCACCATAAATTACATAGACATTATTTTTGGATGAATAATTTTTTTAATAGAAATCTTAAGATGTATACTTTACATCAAAAAAATATGGCGTACAATTTCGAACTCTATAGATCAAGTTATGGTATTTTTTTGTAAAGGTGTGCAGTGCTGAAAATTAACTCCATCGATCGACTAGTTTGAATATTGATCGACTGCTCTATGCATTTCTGAGATGTTTTTTCCTATTATAATTCAACCATTAGAGTAATTTTTACACCCAATGGATAGTGCTGATTTTTCCTCACATTTTAGCACTATAACTAAGAGCTTTTATACTTAAAAAACATCAATCAAGCTAGCATAACTATTGTAAAATCATTATTTTCACATCTTACAAATAATAAAAGAGAGTTTTAATTTTACTCTTTCAAATCCAAATCAAACTTCACTAGTGCTCAATTTGTTCTTTATATTTATCTAGAGTTCTTATACACTTGTAATTATTGTTTCTCTAACTAGATAAAAACCATCACTACTGATTACTCACTTTCATATATTATCTAGTGAATATTTTTATTTTATTCATTCAAAATCATCATCTCAAACATAAGTGAAGAGTGGTGTGTTATCCAGCATTCTTAAGAGATTTCATTGAGATTATAGTCTCATAAGCCTAAAGAGGATATCTAGGCAAAGTTTAAATCATCTCCTAGAGGGTCATTGAGATTATAGGTTTATAAACCAAGAGAGGAGTGATCATCATCAAATACCCACTATAAACAAAGAGAGATTTAAATCCAAAGGCAAAACATTTTGGTAGTGGATGTAGAGAAACTTTATAGAGTTTCTTAAACCACTATAAATCACTTGTTTATTGTTTGACATCCTTATACTTATTTCTCACAAAATTGTAACTTGGAATTATTGTTACAAAATACTCTAATCACCCCATCTAGAGTATCCATACGAGATTTCACGCTTGTCTAAACATCCTTGCACCTCAACCATGCTTGTGCTCCCCCTTCCCCTTCAATCCAAATCAACCCCCTACACTCCCCTCTTGTGTGCCTCTTCCCTTCCATTCTTGTCTTATGTGCCTTTGTTTTCCTACACCGATCCTCTACCACCAACCAGGCACACCACTACCAACTCTCCTACATCCTGACCCTATTCACCACCTGCCCATCTACCATTCAACCCACATCCACTAGAGCACCACCATGCCACCCAACCCATTTTCCTACGCCATGCCTAACCTCATCACATGACCCTTTCATCCCCCTAGTACACCAACCATCACCACCACCCAAGCCCAACCACCTCTCATACTCAATCACCCTTGATTCAACTCCATCCACCATAGTAGTTTCCCTTACCTAGCACCGGTGCCTACAACCACTACCCTCCTCCCCACAAATTCACTCACCACCATTACCTTCTTCCTAGCCTACATCACCTTCTCCTTTATCCCTTTCCACCACCAACCTTCCTTGAACTCCCTACAACTATAACATCCCAGCTCCACCAAGCTCTCCAGCCACCAACACACCAGCTAGCCACCCCCATACACCTCCCTCTCGACCATCACCTCTACCCAACCAACCAACCCCCACCAAAGCCTTCCTACTTTTCCCAAACTTACGCTGTATGAGCAGTGTGAGGTTTGCATTAAAATTTTACCCCTTTCACTATTAGAGCATTTTAGTAATTTCTAATTTACAAATATTTTAATAAAAATTACTATTTTATTAGTTAAATATTAATATGGTTAATGTGGTATTTTTTTTAGTTACAAAAGGTTTATTAGTGAAGCCTAATAAATTTTAGTAGGTACCCATAGTTTGTGTTGTTGCTAAAAATTAGGTAATTCTTATACTCTACTAAAATGTGAGATATCACATGATAGTATATTAGGGTTTTGATGTATAAAATTTTATTAAGCATTTATGTCACATTGAAGTTATTTTCCTAATAATGCTAGTACAAAATTTGATAAAATGAAGCATGTTAGCTTGTGGAAATTATTATGTGTAGAGAGTATGTTAAAATGGGTTTAATGTTGAAAATAAATTATTTATGTCATATATGTCCAATATGATAGGTTGAGCATGCCTAGATATATTTTTAGCATAAGTATTATTATTGTGTGCCCTAGGGGAAATTTGGTCATTTAAGAATATTGTAATATTTCTTCTGATAATAATGTCTAATATGTCTTAATTATTATTAATTATGGAGATATATGGTTTGATGTTTTAGAAACACATGTATTAGCATGATTATTATTGTTATATACTTATATGCCCTAGGGGTATTTTGATCATTTTAAGCATGTCATGATATTTATTCCTATACATATGCCTCATATGTATTATTTCTTTGTGAGCATGGGAATATATGATTCTGAATGAATTAGATATGCATATTAGGGTTTTACATGCTAAATCATGTATAAGGGTAAAATGGTCATTTGATGTGTCTGGTAATTTATTGGTATTTTAATAATTTAATTATTTTGTTTTAGATTTTTCATGACAAAGTAATAAATTAAAGTGGAATTAGCATTCAAAATGGATGATAATGTGGGAACTATGACCTTAGGGTCATTTTAGTCATTTTCGGCATTATATACCCAAATATGAATAATTAATCTTACGATGGCCTTAGGAGATTTTAATGTTGATCTTAGTGTTGACTTGATTTATGGTTGTCTCGAATAATTAAATATGAGTAAAATAGGTAAGTATGAAAATTGGATCTATATGATTGATATATAATCTCGTGGCCACCATGATAACATACTAATATTTAAAGTGAAATACCTCACGATCAGAAATGGTGGATCTTTAGGGGTAGATAACTCTAAAGACGTAGTTTATCCCACACATGGTTATAGATTTTTTTTCCTATTGTGCCTTAGTGCCCTTGTAAGACTCTATATTTTACTCTATTTAGCTCTACAAACTTATACAAGGTATGTATAGGGATAGCAATCGGACGGGTTTTACCCGAAACCCGATGGGTTTTATCCGTTGGATATGTAAACGGATATGGATAAACGGATATGGATATGGGTATGGAGGAAGGGGAGAAATATCCGTTGGGTTTGGATATGGATATGGGTAAGGGATCCTCAAATCCGTACCCATACCCGCATCCGTTTACCTAATATAAAATTACATTTTTACCTTAATTTATTAACCTTAAGTATATTTTCTAAGGCTAAAAGTGAAGATATGATTAAATTTTAACAATCTAGGTATATGATTCTAACAGTGAATGATTTTTACTTTATACTTAATGGGTTTTACCCGATGGATATGTAAACAGATATGGATAAACGGATATGGATATGGATATGGATGAGGAAATAAAATACCCGTCGGGTTTAGATACAGATATGGGTATAGGTTTTCTTATCGGGTTTGGGTAACGGATAGGAGGTACCCGATCCGTTGCCATTCCTAGGTATGTATACTTATGGATTATGTGTCCTTTTCGGTAAGGTATTGTGTTACCTTTATGTGCTAGTGTGACTGAGGTACCTTAGTGCCTTTGGGTTGATAGTCGGTAGGATATTGTTTTGCCTTGGTGTGCTAGTATGGCTGAAGTATCTTAGTGTCTTTGGGTTTCATATGATCTCCCCTTGAGTAAATAAAAATAAACATGAATATTATTGGATCGAAATGATTATTATATTGTTTAGTAGCAGCCATTGTGCCTACCTATGTTTTGGTAGTAGCCTTTGTACTTACTTATGGTTTGATAATAGCCTTCGTATATACCTATGGTTTGGTACTAACCTTTGTGCATACTTTTTGTTTTTTGGTAGCCTTCATTCCTACCTATGGTTCAGTAGTAACCTTTTTACCTACCTGTGTTTAGTAGTTGCCTTTGAGCCCTACATGTGATGTTATGGGTTTTATTTAGTATCTTGCCACTTAGCCTTACATATAATGTTATTGGTTTTATTGGTATTGTGCCTTTGAGCCATACTTGTGGTGATATGGATTTTATTGGTTTTGATATTGAGATATGAGATATATTGTGAAGGTTATGGTTATTGTGTTGAGATTGGTTCCAATCATTACTTTAAAGAGCATATCATGTATGCTTGGTTGGTAAGTTTCATTTTGTTGTAAATGAATGGGTATGAGTAGTATATGGCTTGGTAATATTTGTTTATCTGATACGATTACCATATTTTGATCATCACATCTATATTTTAGTGTTTTATACCATATATAGTTGTGATATCTTTTATGTGTTCTATGCGGGTCTTTCATATTAGTTTTGTATAATGAATTACTCGATGACATTGTACTGATGAGTTCCTTTTCATGGTTCTCTACTAATTCAATGGGTAGTGATCTTTGTAGGTTAGCTTGGATATTAGTTGAAGGCTAGTATTTTGATTGAGAGTTAGGGTTATCCAGTGTTTTACCTGATATCTTTTGATCTAGATATTCTTGTACTATTATGTCTTTATGTATTTTTCATCCACTAAATTTTGTAAGCATTGGCCATTGGTTTTATTCAACATGATATTAAGCTGCTTTGATTCTCTCTACCATAATTATTATAAATGTGATATTTATTTACGTGGAGTGAAGTTTGTAGCCTTAGCACTTGGTATGAGAATGGTAGAGGGAATCAAATTTTTACCAAGTGTGATGGTAACACCCTATGTTTTTAGTATTTTACCTTATGCAATTAACTATTTAAATAAAAAATTTTAGTCTTAAAATTAGGGGTGTTACAAATTCTCTTTTCAATATTTATGAAAACATCTAATTAGAGTATACTTGTATTAATAAGCATATTTGGTTCTTTGAGGTTATTCTTACATTATTTAAATCATCCTATAATTTCATTTAGCTACAAAATTTCCAAAAATACTTTTAAGGTACTTTCTCATCTAATCTCCTTATCCCTCACTTTCCCTTCTCCTCTAACAGTGATGACTACGTGTAGAGCCCCCTACACCCTCCCATGACCTACCTACCTCTTCCATAACCTCACTTCACTTTAACTCCCTCATTTTCATCATTTCCCTTTTTGCATTTTGGGTTTCATAAACTCAACCAAAGTCAACCCACTCCCTTTTTCATCCTCATGATTTTTAACCAAAGAGGGTTGGGAACCCTCCCTTCCTATTCATTTCAACTCTTCCTAACATTTTCTCCATTTTTCTCTCTTTTTCTTAAGCCAATTTTTCTAAGTATTGCACCTTATTATCCTCCTTCCTCCTTTTCTTTTCTCTCTACAAAACTGGACGTTTAATTTCCCCATTTCCTCTTTTTTCTCAGCTAGACTATTTCCTTTACCTTTTCCTTCTTCTAATCTTCATCTTAGTTCTCTTTTTTATTTTATCTAAAAAAAGGAGGATTTTATTTGAGAAAAGGATCAAAGATTTGTGGCTTTTTTTCTCCTCTTGGCAAGACAACTTTTGGGAAGAGGTTGGATTTAGGTCATTCTTCTCCTTCTTTTTTTTTTTATGTTTTATTTAGGTTTTAAAGGAGTTTTTGACTATTTTTATTTTTTATTTTCAAGAGTTTTGGTAAAGGTCATCAGTTTAGGAGTATATTTTTGTGCTAGAAGAATTTTGCTTGGAAGTAAGATATTATTATCTTTAATATGACTAAGGATTTATGTTGTTAATTATGGTCTCATGTCTTTAGTGCATGTGGAATGTTTATATATTTGGAAATTGGATCATGTTTTGAGTACTTTGATATCGACCTCATGCTTGATAATTTAGCATATGAATCCATGTAATTTTCAAGTGTTGAATGTATCTGCTCATGCGTTCTATAGCATAAGAGCATGATAGGGTTCTTTTGGGAAGTGCATGTAATTTTGTTAAGTGTGAAAATGTGGGTTTTGGTCTTATTTTACCTAGATCAGTCAGCCCATTGGCAAGACCCATTGACTAGTTTTTGTGGTGATGCCTGAAGATATGGGAAATATAACAAACACATTCAACATAGAAGATCTACTTCCTTTTAGCCAAGAGGAACCTTTCAAAGACAAGGAAGTTGCTTTTTAAGGTGGAGAGGATGATGTAGGAGCATCTACAATTGAGGATCATACATTAGCTATTAATTTTTTCAAGTTTGAAGATCATAAAACCCTTCTTACTTTGAGAAATTAATTATCCAATGAACCCTAGCCATACAAAAACCCTCCTTCTTCTTTTTCCACAAAATGGTCCTAATGCCACACTTGACCTAGTTCTTTAATTATTAATTTTTCCTTTTTTTAGCCAATATTCCCCATTAATTTTTGGCACTTGTAGTGCCAACAAGCAACCCATGGAAAAACCCCTTGGAAGATCAACAAATTAGCTACAAATCACTTTTATATTGGATGACAACAACCCACTTTCAGCACTTAGGAAGAACAACTTAGATTTAGGGATGAATAAGGATGGATAGAAGACATTCTTTACTTCTTTTTGTTACTTACAAGGTTGAAAGAGGTCTCTGTCCCTTTCTTTTTGTGTTTATAGCCCTTGTCACATTTGATAAGTGTGTTTAGGGGTCCAAAAATCAACTAAATATTTTCCCCAAAACCGAGATTCATGGGCTGGGAATTTAGTCTTGATTTTTGTACCTTTTAGGTTCTAAACCTAAGTATTAGTTGTATAAGTTGTAAAAATTAATCCAACACTTATCCTATAAGTTTTAGGGTGCCATGTAGTGAAAAAACAACTTAGCTAGGATGCCACTATTCTCTCAAAGAATTGATACCCTCCTTAATTTTCAAGTGTAAGAGTTTGAAGTTTTTTTGCTTAAATATTACAAGATTTATCCTAATAGTTATATACCTTATATGGTTATTGTAAGTATTGATTCAAGGATTTATGAAGAAATAATCTTTATTCTCTATTTCTTCCCCTATCATTCTTTCTATAATTTTCAGTTGTTCTTCAACCCAAGAATGCCTATAATTAGCAAGACCCAAGGTGGATCTCATATGCATAAACTTGGTATCAAAGCTTAGCTTGTCTAATTTTGGGTATTATCATTTAGTTATACTCAACCTTGTCTAAAATAAACACATGGAGACAAAAATCTTCTAGCCAACCCCCATTTGAAACCCACTTTTTTCTTCACACTCATTTTTATTCGTCCTCACTTTCAATCTTTAATAGATGACCAACCAATACCAAGTGGGTTAAGCCTTGAAGAAATAAATAACTTGAGAAGAGATAGAGCTATTGAACCTCTTCAAAATGACATGAGAATATTACTTGATATCTTGGAGACACTAGCTCCTTATGTAAACCAAAACCATTTTAGAAGAAAATTCCCAATTCAAGAACCAAATGAGGTTTTTGAAGATGAAGAAAGTGAAGGTGATGAAGAATCCTCCTCTAGTGAGTCTTTTATGGAGCCGAGAAGGAGGAGCCATAAAAGGGTAGAGAAATTTTAGGATTTTAGGGCTGAGATCACAAAGTTTGATGGCAACTGCAATTCTAAAGATTTTCTAGAGTGGGTATTAATATGTGGTAGGCTATTTTAGGCTAAGAGGTATATGGATACCGAGACCTTTGAGGCAGAGTTCTTAAGATTAAAGTTCATGTCTCTTTATGGTGGGAAAGTGTAGCTCATAATAGGAGAAAGAAGGGAAATCGAAAGTTAAGTCTTAGATAAAAATGTAGTTGATGAAGGATAGATTCCTTCCTCCTTATTTTACTCATGACTTGTACAACAAAATGTCCTCTTTGAAACAAGGGTCATTAAGTATGGAAGAGTACATTAGAGAGTTTGAGAAACTCTCCATGAGGTTTGGATTGAATGAGTTGGAAGAGTACACTATGTCACATTTTCTTAGTATTCTTAGGCAAGACATTGCTATAAAGGTTGAGATGCATAGTTATTATACTTTTGATGAGCTGATTCATCTAGATATCAAAGTAGAAAAATACAAAAAAGAAAATAGGATCGTGAGGTATGGAGATCCATACAAAGGTGCAAGCAATTCAAGGTAGCTTCCTCCACCATTTGAATCACCTTCCACACCATTGGTGAAAGATGTGAAGAGAAAAGGAGTGGGAGTAGAAGTAAATTCCAAGAATGTTAGATGTTTTTAAGTGTCAAGGCATAGAACCTTATCAAAATGAGTGCCCTAACAAGATGGTGATGACCATGGTGGACCTTGAAGAGGATAGCTAAGAGGAAGGTAGTGAAGAAGAAGAGGAGGCCACAACCATTGATGGGGAAAAGGAGCTTGCACTACCAAATGTAGGAGAGTCTTTAATGATTAGAAAAGTTTTGCACACTAGGGAGGCCGAATTAGATGACTCACAAAGAGAATATTTTTCAAACCAAGCGTACCATACTTTGGAAAATATGTTCTCTTATTGTGGATGGAGGAAATTATGCTAATGTTTCATCTTGTATTTTTTAGAGCATCTTGATCTTCCTATTTTGAAGCATAGTAAGTTATACAAGCTATTATGGATTAATGATCTTAATATGAAAGAGGTGACAAGGCAAGTGAAGGTACCATTTTCCATGGGGAAGACCTATCATGATGAGGTGATATGTGATGTGGTTAAAATGGATGCTTGTCACTTACTATTGGGACACCTTTAGAAATTTAGTAGGAGTGCCATGCATTATGGGAGTATGAATACCTATTGCTTGATGTTTTCCAATAAGAATATTGTTCTTGCCCTTTTTAGTTCTATTGATATAAGTTGTACAAAATCTTCATTTATAGGAGAAAATTGTCTAGATAAGGCTTTAGCGAAGGGTAAACTAATTTACTTATTGTTGTTATTAGAAGATAATGAGGGGAAGGTTTGTAATGATCCACAAGTTAGGGAATTTTTAGAGGAGTTTGGTGTCGTATTCCCTAATGATCTACCACATACATTACACCCCATTAGAGGAATAGAGCACCAAATATATTTTGTACCCGGTGTTACCCTTCCTAATAATGTGGCCTATAGGTGTAGTTATAAGGAAGCCTTAGAATTGCAAAGGCAAGTGGACTAATTTTTGTCCAAGGATTTAATAAATGATTCCCTTAGCCCTTATTCCATGTATTCCTTTCTTGTGCCAAAAAAGATGTCACCATAAGAATGTGCATTGATAGCAAAGCTATCAACAACATTACTATAAAGTATAAGTATCTTATACCTAGGCTTTATGATATGCTTGATTTTTTGTATGGTGCATGCTTGTTTTCCAAAATTGATCCAAGGAGTTGCTACTACCAAATAAGAATTAAAGATGGTGATGAGTGGAAGACTACGTTTAAAACTAAGGGAGGGTTATATGAGTGGATGGTTATACCTTTGGTTTGTCAAATGCTCCCAGTACTTTATGAGATTTTTGAATGAGGTACTTAGGCCATTCATTAGCAAATTTATAGTAGTTTGATTTGATGATATATAGCTCTAGTGAAGAAAAGCATGTAAAGAATCTCAAACTTTTATTTCTAGCACTTAGGGATCATAAGTTGTATGCTAAGTTAGAAAAGTGTGAATTATTTATGTTTAGAATTACGTTCTTAGGTTTTGTGGTGTTTACATATGGGATATCCATGGATGAGTCTGAGGTTGAAGTAATGAAAACATGGCCCATGCCTACAAGCCTAACATAAATGAGATCTTTCCATAGATTAGCATCATTTTATAGGAGGTTTGTTTGAGGATTTAGTACCCTATTGGCACCTATAACTGAGTTTATGAAGAAGGGTGAATTCAGGTGGACTAGGGAGACCCAATAGGTCTTTAAAGTGATCAAAGGGAGGTAAAAGAGGCTCTTTGGTCTATTGGGGATGAAAAGGATCCTGGGCCTGATGGGTTTTCAGCAAAATTCTTCAAGGCATCGTGGCAAACGGTCAAAACAGATGTTTTGGCAGTTGTGCAAGAATTCTTCACTACTGTGCAAGAATTCTCTCTTATTCCCAAGAAGGCACATGCTACAAAAGTCACAGACTATAGGCCCATCTCCTGTTGTAATGTAGTGTTCAAAATCATCACTAAGATCCTTGCAAATCGACTTAGTGGCTGCTTGAACAATCTCATTAATAACACCCAGGGAGCTTTTATCCAGGGTAGGCTAATGCCTGAAAATATCTTCCTTACTCAGGAACTCATGAGAGAGTACAATAGGAAGAGAACTTCCCCCAAATGCATGATGAAGATTGATTTGAGAAAAGCATATGACACTGTTAATTGGCAATTCCTTTAGGCTGTTTTGGTGGGGTTGGGCTTCCCACCCAAGTTCATTCAATGGACTCTAGCTTGTGTCACCACCACATCTTTCTCACTGGTATTAAATGGTAATGTATGTGGTTTCTTCCAGGGTTAACAGGGGCTCAAGCAAGGGGACCCATTGTCACCCTACCTCTTTGTTTTATGCCTGGATTTCCTTAGTAGGCTCCTTCACATGAATGCTCACAGCCCACAGTTCTCCTACCACCCTAAATGCAGGAAGCTAGGCATCACCCACCTTGCCTTTGTTGATGATCTCATGATGTTTTGCAAAGGAGATCCTGATTGTGAGCAAGTGTGGATGGATACCCTTAGGGAATTTACCAACTGCTCTGGCCTCCACATCAACAATGAGAAATCAGAGGTGTTCTTAGCAGGAGTCAAGCAGGTAACAAAGGAGAAAATTTTGCAGATTACCAATATGTCCTAGGGTGCTCTGCCCTTTAGGTATCTGGGGGTCCCTCTCAGTCCCACCAAACTAAAGGCCATTGATTATGATGCATTTCACTCTACTATCACAAATGCAATCAGTAGATGGAACAACAAGACACTATTCTATGCAGGGAGAGTCGAACTTGTCAGATCAGTGGTCCAGGGTATTTTTTGTTTCTGGCTCTACATTTTTGAGATCCCTCAAAGAGTTATTAACAGAATACTTAGCCACTGCAGAAGTTTTGTCTGGGATGGAAAGAAGCCCCTCATTGTATGGGATGTGCTTACCGAAGACTGAAGGAGGTTGTGGTATTAAGCACCTCAAGACCTGGAATGCATCACTGATGTGTAAGTACCTATGGAATATTCAAAGTAAAAAAGACTCTCTATGGACAAAATGGATACACCAAGTGTACCTCCAAGAATATGATGTGTGGGCTTTTACAACGGGGCAGGGAAATTCACCACTCATGAAATCAATATGCAAGATTAGGGACATGTTGATTTGTCAAGCTGGTACAGTCACTAAAGCAAAAGAAATGTTACATGGCTGTGTGGAGGCAGGGAAGTTTTGCACTAATAGGGCATATGAACATTTCAGACCGAAAGGGGAGAAAATGAGGACTAGCTCTATCATTTGGAATAACCTACACATACAAAGGCATGCCTTTATCCTATGGCTTGCGGCTAGGGGGAAACTCAAAACCAAAGATAGACTCGCCTACATGGACATACCACATATATGCTCACTCTGCAACCAGGGCAATGAGACACATGCCCATCTCTTCTTCCAATGCAGTATCGCCCACAATATTTGGTTGCATGTTAGAAGATGGCTAGGAATTGTAAGAAGATGCACCACCCTGGATAGCACTATGAGGGCACTCAGAAAATGTAAGAGAAGAACCCCACAACACAAACAAGCCAAGATGCTAGCTCTTGCAGCCACGGTTTACCATGTTTGGAAGGCTAGGAATATGGCCCTTTTTGAATATGTAACATCAGACGTTGATGCCTTAGTCTTCCAGATTAAGCTAGACATTTATTGGATTTTAAACAACAAGAAACATCGAGCCTCTATAAATTTCTAGCTCTAGTCTTTAGCTCCTCTTCCCTTCCTCCCTATCTAGCTGATGTTTTTCTCTTGTAGGATGTCACCCTCACGTTTTGTTGTATGAGGGGTATCCTAGGTCACCTTAGGTCAGTTTTTGGCCCAGGAATACCTGGTGTTTCTGTACATATACATGCTTCATATATATCATATATTTTTACCTTGATAAAAAAAAAACTTTAACAAGTTGTTTGAGGTTGAGTGTGATATTAGTGGAGTGGGAATTGATGTTGTTTAGCTACAAGAA
This sequence comes from Tamarix chinensis, assembly GCA_030549775.1. Taxonomy (NCBI): domain Eukaryota; kingdom Viridiplantae; phylum Streptophyta; class Magnoliopsida; order Caryophyllales; family Tamaricaceae; genus Tamarix; species Tamarix chinensis. The sequence continues at coordinate 43,305,708 of CM060179.1, read as the reverse complement.
GGAAAGCCAATTATCTTATTTAGTGAAAAGTTCAATAACTTTTGGGTGAATTATAACAGTTATGATAATGATTTCTATGCTTTGTCGAGAGACCTTGATCATTGATCATGCTACTTGAGACCACATTAATTTGTGCTACACATGGATCATGAATCATTGAACCACATCAACTTGTGCTTAACCTAAGGCATGAAAGATGGGTAGAATTTTTACAATCATTTCATTTGTATCCAAACACAAAAGTGGCAACATAAATGTAGTAACTGATGCACTTTTTAGGATATATTATATACTTTCTCTATTAGCATTTAGGGTATTAGGGTTTGGATGCATTAGAGAGCTCTACAAGGATGATGAAGATTTTGGATGCTAATTCAAATATTGAGATAAGAATAAGGGGTCCCTTATCATTCAATATGGGTTCCTATTAAATAACAACAAGATTTAAATTCCCAAATGCCCCATTAGAGAATTGTTTGTGAAGGAAGTGTATGGTGGATGACTAGTTGTACACTTTAGCATCAACAAGATCATAGTTGCACTTAATGAATATTTTTAATAGCCTAACTTGTGGAAGATGTAAAAAGTGTAATATCACTTGTCAAAAGTCTAAGAATCACTTCCACCAAGGGATTCTACACTCCCTTGACTATCCTACATCAACCATGAGATCATGAGATTATGGACTTTATTGTAGCATTGCATAGGACACAAAGGCAAAATGATGTTCTAATTGTGGTGGTGGATTGGCTATATAAGATGGATCATTTAGTTGCATGTCATAAAATGGGTGATGCCTCTTAAATAGTTGATCTATTATTCAAGGATATAGTCAGGCTACATGGCATTGCTAAGTCTATTGTCTCTAACATGGATACCAAATTCCTTAGGTATTTTCGAAAGACTTTGTGGAGATTAGTTGGTACCAAACTCCTATTTAATACCGCCTATCATGTACAAACTGATGGGAAAACTAAGATAAATAAGAGAACCCTTACTATGCTCCTTATAAGCTTGGTTCACAAATCCTTAAAGTATTGTGACAATAAGCTTTCACATGTTGAATTTTCCGACAATCACTCACCAATGTATGCTACAAGACACTCACCTTTTGAAGTGGTGTATGGGGTAAAACTCACTACTCCTATCGATCTATAGCATCTTCTAACTAAACCCCACACCAAATTTGAAGTTAAATAGAGGAATAAGGCAATGAATAAACTTCATAAAAGTGAGGTCCAAAATTGAGAGGGTGAATGAGATGAACAAGAACATGCCAAACAAGCACCAAAAACAATGCTTGTATGAACTGGGAGACCTAGTTTGGCTTCAACTTAGGAAGGATAAATTTCCTTCTAAGAGGAAGAACAAACTCATGCATAGATGTGATGACCCATAAAAGGTTATTGAGAAGATTGGTGATAATGTTTATAGGGTAGAGTTGCCTAAAGATATGGAAAATATATCAAACATGTTTAACTTGGGAGATATACTTCCTTATATCCATTATGAGCCTTTTGAAGACACGAAAGTTTCTTTTCAAGGAGGAGAGGATGACTCAGGAGCATCCACAATTGAGGATCATACATTAGCTATTTTTTTTTTCAAGTTTGAAGATTACAAAACCCTTCTTACTTTGACAAAATAATTATCTAACAAACCCTAGCCATGCAAGCCATGCAAAAAATGTAACACCCCCAAATTTATAAGCCTAAATAATTTGTTTAAAAAGTTAATTGTGGATGCTAAAATAGTAAATCATGGGGTTTTATTGCCACACTTGGTACATTTCCGGTTTTCTATACTATATTAATACCAAGTGGTAAGGCTAAAAATGTTACTCTGATTAAATTAATAACACAATTATAAAATCATAGTAGAGGAAGAGTTAAAACAAATTAACATCATTCCAAATAGAATCAACTATAAGTGGTTACAAAATTTAGTGAAAGAAAATACATAAATACATAAGAGTACATAATCTTCTAGATCAAAAGATATCAGGAAAAACATGGGATACTCCTAAACTCTTAACCCAAATAATAGCCTTCAACTGATATTGCAAGCTAATATGCAAAGGCCAATATCCATTGAATAAGTAGGGGCCCAAATAATAACTCTTTAGTACAATAGTATAGAGTAATCCATTATACAAAACTAATATGAAAAACCCACATAAAGCACATAAAATGCATCACAACAATACATGGTATAAAACATTGAAACATATATACAATGATCAAAATACAAGTAATCATATTAGTTAAACAATAATCACCAAAACAATATACTTCTCATACTCATTCACATATAATATAATAGAAATTACCAACCAAGCATACAAGAGGTGCTATCTAAAATAATGATTAAAATCAGTATCAACACGATAACCATAACTTTCACAATATATTCCATCTCTCAATATCAAAACTAGCAACATCCAATACATCACAGGTAGGGCTCAAAGGCACAATACTAATAAAATCCATAATACTACCGGTAAGGCTCAAAGGCACAATAGCAAACACAAATAGACATGAAAGCTACTACCGAACCACCAATAATCATTTTGATTCAATAATCATCATTTCCATTTTTATTTGCTCAAGGGGAAATTATATCAATTCGAAGACACTAAGGTGCTTTGGTTATACCGACGCATAGAAGCAACACAATATCCTATTGACTATCAAATCAAGGACACTAAGGTACCTTGGTCATACTGGCACACGGAGGTAGTACACTACCCTACTAAAAAGGACACCTAATCTATAAGTATGCATACCATCGATAAGTCCACATAACTAAATAGAGTAAGATATAAGGCTTAGCTCGGGCATTAAGGCACACCACAAAATCCATAATCAACCGTGGGCTAAACCACATCTTTAGGGTAGCAGACCCTATAGGGTTGCCATTCCTAATCTTAAGGTCTTTCACTTTAAGTATTAGTATTTTATAATGGTAACCATCAGACCACATATCAATCACACAGATCTAATTTTCATACTTAACCATATTTACTCATTTCCAAACTTCCGAGACAACCATAATCAAGGCTAATACCAAGGTCAACATCAGAAATCTACTAAGGCCATTTTAGGCTCGATTATTCACACTTAGGCACTTTAAGACAAAAATGACCAAAATGTCCCTGAGGCTAAAATTTCCACATTATCATCCATTTCCATTACAAATTCCATTTTATTTATTAACTTGACATGACAAGAATAACATATCAATACCATAATTAAATTATTTATCATGAAATTAAATTATTAGATACACCAAATGACTATTTTACCCTTATACACAATTTTGCACGAAAAACCTTAACATGAGTTTCTAAAACATCAAAACATATATTCCTATGTTTAATAATAAATAATACATATCATGCATGCTTATTAGAATAATCATGATACACTTAAAATAACCAAAATTCCCCTACGCTATATAATAATAATAACCATGTTAAAACATGTGTTTCTAAAATATCAAATCATGTACCACCATACTTAACAATAATTATAACATATTATGCATTCTTATTTAGATTAAATATCATGATATGCTTAAATATTAAAATTTCCCATAGGACACATGATAATAATAATTATGCTATTAGTATATCTAACAATGCTCAACTTATCATTTTCTTATGTACATATCATAAAAAATATCTTCATGACATTAGAGCCATTTTAATCATACTTTTGTACACATAATATTTTACATAACATAACATACTTCATTTTTATCAATTTTTATGATAAAAATAATTAACATATAATTATGATGTAATGGATCATGCTTAATATAATTTACATATCAAAACCCTAATTTGCTATTATATGATGTCTAAATATTTTAGTAGAGTATAAAGATTACCTAATTTTTACAAAAAGCACAAATTTAATAGTAACCTACTAAAAATTATAATGCTCCGCTATTAAAACTTTTTACCAAAAAATAATACCACAATTACCAAATTAATATTTAATCATAAAATAATAATTTTTATTAAAAATATTTATTAAATAGTAAATTACCAAAATTTCCCTTATGTTAAAATGTGGGTAATTTTTTTAAAATAAAAACTTACATTTCTCATGCAGTGTGAGTGGGTTGAGGCAGCAAGGGGCTTTAGGGGAGTGAACTGGTTGGTTGGGTGGGGTGACGATGAGGCTGGCTAGTGGTTGGCGTGGTGGTGGAGTTGCTGGCGGCTAGGGGTGGGCAAGTTGGTGCCTGGGATAAGGAAAGGAGAAAGGAGAAAACAAGAGGGAAGGTAAGGGCTCAGGGAAGGATTGGTTAGTTGCTAGATGGTGCTACAAGGAGGAAGAAGGTTGGTGGTTGTTGGCTACTTGGCGATGGCTATGGCAAGGAGAAGTGGTGGGTGATGATGAGAGTAACTATGGTGGTGTTAGGCTCGGTGGGTAGTGCAGGAAGGAGGGAAGGGTTGTTTGGTGGTGAGGTTCATGTAGGTAGAAGGGAGTCAAGGAAGGGAGAGGGATGGTGATCGAAAGGGTGTAAAGAAGGAAACATGATAGGGTTGGGGTGGTGTAGAAGGAGTAGTGCACAAAAATGGAGGGGTAGGAAGGAGAAGGAGGGTGGTGGTGGAGGATTTTTTTTGACGATAAAATGTAGAGGGGCTAGATGGTTCAGGAAGGTTGGAATGTTGTGTTTGGGTGTTGGTAGGTGGTGGAAGGGAAATGAACTAGGGCAAGGAGGCGGTGAGATGATGGAGTTGGTGGTGCGATGGCTTCGATGGTGGTGAGTAAAAAGGAAACCAAAGGCAGGGGAGAGAAGGAGAAAGAAAGGAATAAGAAGAGGCAGGGAAGAAGGAGGAAATTGGAGGGGGTCGAATAGATATAGGGAATGTGTGTGTGTATGTGTGTATAAGCACGCATGGTCGGGGGCGATGACGGGAAAATGGGTTGGTTTAGTCGTGCAGGCTAGGTAAGAGATAATAAGTGGTGGTAGGGGCTCGATGGGGTGCAGGTAGGGTAAGATAGAGGCAGAGGGGGAGGTTGGTGTGTATGATGGGTAAAGAAGGGGAAAGGGAGAAGCATGCGAGAGAAGGCATGTAGGGATGGAGAAGGAAAAAGGGGGAGTGTAAGGTTGGATAATGTAGGCAAGGTAGAGAAATGGTGTAGGATCCAAGAATAGGAGGAAAGGCATGGGAGGAGGGAGTGTGTAGGTCTGGTTTGGCTAAAAGGGGAAAGAAGGGTTTGACAGGCATGCGTGGGGTGTTGGTTTGGTGTAGGGAAGGATGTGTAGAAGGGGGCGATTCATAGGATTTTGGGTGTTCAGGGCGCATAAGTAGATAGGGAAGGAGAAGAAAAGAAAGAAGGAGGGTGGGTTGGGCTAGGTAGGCTGGGGAAGAAGAAAAAGAAAGCAGGTGGGCTAGGTTGGATGGGGAAAGAAAGAAAGAAAGAGGAGGTGGGCTAGGGCACATCAAATCAAGCCGGGGAAGGAGATCAAGGAAAGAAGAGGAGGTGGGTTGGGGTGCAACATAGTAGACTAAGGAGGAAAGGAGAGGAGGTTGGGTCGGGGCACAAGGAAGAAAGAAAAGGAAAAGAGGAGAAAAAAGAGAAAAAAAGGAAAATGGGAAAATGGAAAAGAAACAAAGGGAAAATTAGGAAATTAAATTTAGGGTTAGAATTAGAGTTGGGTTAAATTTAGGTAGGATAATATTAATTTATCCAGACTTAGAGTATCATATTAAGAAAAATAAATCAAGTAAAATTATCGGTTTTGGGTGGATTTTAAAAAGGATAAGATAAAATAATTAGAAAATTTTATCAAAGAATTTCTCTAGATTGTGGGTCAAGGGTTAATAAAAATAATTAAGTTAATATTTAAAGGTTATATTTTTGGATAAAAGGCTAAACGATCTATATTGAGATTACAAAATTTTAGGGTGTTGCAAAAACCCTCTTTCTTCTTTTTCCACAAAATGGTCCTAAAGCCTACTTAGCCTAGTGCTTTAATTATTAATTTTTACTTTGTTTTGAGCCCTTGTTTCCTACTAATTTTTGGCACTTGCAGCCCCCATAGGTATTCCATGTCACAACTCCTTGGAAGATCAACCAATCGGCCACAGATCACTTTCATATTGGATGACAACCCACATTCAGCACTTGGGAAGAACAAATCAGATCTGGAGAAGAGTAAGGAAGGCTAGAAGATATTATTTACTTTTTTTTTACTTAAGAGGTTTAAAGAGGTCTTTGTCCCTTTTTTTGTGTATATAGTTTTTGTAACTTTTGATAAGTGTGTTTAGGGGTCCAAATATCAGCTAAATATTTCCCCCACAAACAGATATGCATGGGCTGGAAATTTAGGCTTGATTTTTGTCCCTTTTAGTTTCTAAACCCAATTATTAGTTTTATAAGTTAGAAAATTTAATCCAATACTCCTCCTATAAGTGTTAGGGTGTCATGTAATGAAAAAAAAACGTATCTTGGCAGCCATTATTCTTTCAAAGAATTGAGAGCCTCATTCATTCTCAAGTGTAAGAGTTTGAAGTTTATTTACTTAAATCTTACAAGATTTATCCTAAGAGTTATATACCTTAGGTTGTTCTTGTAAATATTGATTCATGGAGTTATTAAGAATCAATCTTTATTCTTTAATTATTCCTCCTATTCATCTTATAAGTTTCGATTGTTCTTCAACCAAAGAATGCCAACAATTGGCAAGGCCCAAGTTGGATCTCATTGCATCACATGGATAGTTTATTGGTTGGATAGACCTGTCGACTGGCTCACTTGAATAGTCAATTAGTTTGGCAAACCACCAAATGGTTCATGTGAATAATTTATTGGTTTGATATACTTATCAACTGATTATTTTTTGTTCAGAGTAGTTTTGTTCTTAGCCCAAACACATCGAGTGGTTTGGCTAAACCCATCAACTTATTCTTATGAAGAGTCGATTGGTTGGCGTAACCAATCAACTGATTTTGTAGTGATGTTTATTTCTCTTTGTGTTCGATATTCCTAGACCACTCAAATGGTTCCACTTAATGTTGTAGTGCTTGTTTATTAATTGTTGATCCTTCTTTAGGGCATCTATCCTGACATTTTCATTAGTTCGTGACATTAAATCATGATCTTGACAATACATAATTGAAACTATGGAAAATGTAAAATGATGAATATTGTGGTAAGATTTGGATGACTTGTTTGATTTGTTTGGTGTTATCTCTAAACACTTAATTTGATAACTTGTATGCCTTGGTGTGTGTTTGGTCTCAACGCTTGTAAACACCCAATTTGATTACTTATGGAATTTTGTTGTGATTTGTGACATAACTAATTAATTATATAAAGGAAATAAGATTTTTTTTATTTAAGCCTATTTCTCTAGCTCTCGAGGTGGTTAGCTGAGAGTTAGTTCTCTTAATATATTGTGGTATTAATTCTTTTTTCACTAAGTACCTAGGTGTATTGTAATAGACTGTCATGATAATGGTGTTCCACAAGATTGCAGCTTGTGGAGGATGTGTCAAGTTTGGTGGGGTTTCATTTATTTTTCACTCAATACCTTTTTTTTCCTACTTGGTTGTGGCTTATATATGATATTAGGAATAATATTGTGGCACACCATCATAGTGTTGGTGCTCTAAAAGGTTGTGACTTGTTAAGCGTATGCAATGATTTGTGAGTTTATCCATTTTGTTTGGCATAATAGCATAAACATATAATTTGGAAGGAATGGATGCCAAGGATATGTAACCTCCATTAAGTTTGGTATTATCAACCGTTAAAAACCTGCATTGGGATCAGTGCTCAATTGAATTACACTCGATGGGGGTATTCCCATGTTGTGTTTGGTGTTTGCCCACAAAAATCCCATATTGGGATATGTGCTCTATTGGGTTGCACTAGATGAAAAATATGCACATGTTGCGTTTGGTGTGATAACCTACAAACACCCATATTGGGATTGGTGTTCTACTAGGTTGTGGTTGGTAAAGGGTATGCTTATGTCAAGGACTTATGTATCCCTATGCTACTACCATGACCCACATTCATGATGGAGGTTTTGGTGTGTCATTTGAATATCTTAATAATTGGGAAAAAATGTGGCCATTAAATGGATTTTTTTATTACTTAGGGTATTAAGTACAAAGTTTGAGGCTAGGAGTGTGCCTAGGATGCGCTAGGTTTCCCACACTAGTTCCATGGTCAGGAAGAAGAAAACTACTCTAGATTGAAGCAATTAAGCCTAATGAAGGCATAAAATCTTGTTGATGTAGACCAACCTACATGAAAATTTGTTGATAATTAATTTGGAACGTCTCTCATAACAAAGGGAAACATGGTTAACAATGTGGAGCACTGCTAGGATTATATGCATGGACCTATAGTGACAATTGAACAAACATAAATCCTTAACAAGCACGATGGCTAGGATGTGAAGTTTTATGTGACCCCCATGCAATTTAAACTAGGTATATAGGAGAAAACTTATCAAGATTGCCAAAATTCTAATGTGAATCTACCCTTGATTGATTTGTCTCAATAGGGTAAGGATGCCCACTTTCTCATAGAGGGATCGTGAAATACCCAAAAACCGTAATTTAGAAAATTATGCTAAAATATAAATTTATTAGGAAAATTAATTAAATTAATTATTTTATTTAAAATAAGGGGAAGTATTTAAGGCAAAATCAAGAGGAAAATAATAAAGAATTTAATTAGGAAAAATTTGGGTGTTTTGCTAATTAAAATGGAATTTAGGAAAAATTATCCAAAATATCCTAAATTAATCTAAAAAGGAAACTTAGTTATTATTTTACTAAAAATTATTATTTTGAATATTTAAAAATACCAAAACATTCTAAATACCACAACCAACCCATTTTTCCTTTTTTCATTTTTCATTTCTCTTTTCTCCGTTTACTTTTCCTCCTTCTTCCCCTGGAATGGGTCAGCCCCCTTGCGGCCCAATCCCTCCTCCCTCTTCCTTCCCTACATGGCCCAGCCCTCATCGCTCCTTTCCTTCTTTGCTCAAACTTCCCGGTTCTTCCCCCTTTTTCTTTCTTTTCTTTTCTCCCCAGACCAATCGGTCACCAAGTTGTCTTCTTCCTCCGGCTCCTCCCATGCAAAATCTACAACTTTGCCACCATCGTCCTCCTCCTCTACCATCAGCTTGCACCCCCTCTCTCCCTATCCTTTTCCTTTCCTTTTTTAAGCCCAACCAACCCCACACCTCCTCCCATGCGTGCCCCATCCCCTTCCTTTTCCTTCCCCTAACCGAACCTACACCTGCGAATTACAGGCAGGTACCGACCTGCCATATCTTCCCCCTTTTCCTCTTCCCCTCTTTTCTTATCCACCCCAATTGGCCTATAAATACCCCATACCCAAACTCAATCGAGCTTCCTTTCCTGCCCGAAAAAATTCACCTCCCCTTGTGCCACCGCCACTTCAAACGTCGTTGTTGCCGCCTATGCCCAGTGCCACCACCTGTAACGCCTACCAAACTCCTCCTTGCATCACCCTCCACCAAACCACACCACCTAACACTTCTAATTCCTCTTGCATGAGCCGCCTCATCCGTGTAAAGTTGGTTGCCCAACCTACCCAGTCTCTTCCATCGTTGCCCTTCTTGACGTCATGCGTTGCCATCCCCGCTGCAGCCACCACTTCTCCTACCTCCCAAAAAACCCACCAAAGCCTCCTCTACCTCCCCTACCTTCCTTTCTCCCTGATTCCCTCTCCTTCACCCTTCCTCCTCCACCACCACCTTCTACCACCACAGCAACCACCGTCTGCGCCGCCACTTTTTCTACGCCACCACCACCATTCCAACCCTCCCAACCCAGAGCATCCACCACCATCACAACACCCTCTCACTCTCCCTCTTCTAGCCTAAAAACCTACCTCTCCGACTCCATATCCTCCTCCACCGCCGACGCCGCCTAGTCACTACCACCCCTAGGTTGTGCCCCTAGCCTCCCCAACCCTTAATATAATTAATGTAATTATTATTGTTATGTTAGTGTTAATATCATTATTATTATTATTATTAGTATTATTATTATTATTATTATTATCATTACTATGGCTATTATTATTATTAGAAATCTTATTAATAATATTATTAAGATTTGAACTATTATTATTATTATTATTATTATTATTATTATTATTATTATTGCCTATATCACTACTACTACTAGTACTACTACTACTACTACTACTACTACTATCATCATCATAATTATTACCATTATTGTCACTACTTTAGTATTAATAATAATAATATTATTATTATTACTATAATTCGGGTTATTATTATTATTATCACTATTATCATTATTATTATTATTATTATTATTATTATTATTATTATTATTATTATTATTATTGTTGTTGTTAATATTAAAGTTATTATTTTTAGTAATATGAATATTGATAATAATACTTTAACATGGACCAATATAACTATCAAGACCTATTTTGACTAGTAATAGTATGATTAGCTACTTTAAGAATAATACCCTTATTTTTACTTATAAAACTACTACTACTATTATTAACCCTAATACTAGATTACAATAAAGGTAAAGTAGGGAATAATGATGATGTTGGTAAGAGGGAAGTTAACCCTAGTATTTTCCTTTTATAGGTGAACTAAGTCAAAACCCTAAGGAGGCGTAGGAGCGTGCTCCAAGCCCAGTGTCATTTTAGGTAAGAATATGGTTAATGCCTAATGTGTGTGAAAAATGTGTTATTTGTGTTGATTTGATTTTTGTGCCTTATATATTATGTATCTTGATCTTGTAGCATAGCTTGATAAGCATAGAGCTCAAGTAAGCTATATGTGTTTATAATATGTATAATGTGGTATTATTACTTGTACTTGAATTGTGTTTATGTAATATTTCCCCTCATAACATGCATGATAGGAGACTCTAAGTAGTATGATGTGGTTGTGAGAGAAATGGAAAAGAGTGATGAAAATGAGTTGACTAGAGAATGGTAATGATGGCCTAAATATCTTATGACCTATGGGTATACAAAAGGAGGAATAATAGGAATAAATTAAGGGAATAAACCAAAACATGCATGGGGAGTCTAGGGTTTGCATGAGATGGTTAGCCTTTGCATGGGTATGACTTTTACGTGGAAAAATTTGACTTGAGGGTTAAGTAAGGTAAGAGAAGAATTGTTAGGGTGATTGGAGTCCATATATGAAAAATAGTACGTGGGTTGATGTAAGGATGCATGTGAGACTTGACTAGGGTTTTAGGAGGAAACCCTAAGTGTGAGAAGTGTGTAAGAAAGGGAAAACTGATGGAAAGGGTTAGAAGGGGGAATAAAAGATGGAAGGGGTGTCACATGGAGAAAAAGTGAGCCAAGTGAGAAAATGTATTTGGTGTTGAGGGGGTGACATAAAATAAAGGAGAAGTACTAGGGTTTCGGGGAGTGAACTAGGATTTTTGTGATAATGTATGAGAGTTGGATAGTGAGGTTGTGATATCAGGTGTGTATCGAGGGAAGTGATGGTTTTGGTTACAAAGAAGAGTTTTTAGTTCTTATGGTGAGTGGACAAGGATGGGAAGGAAGTCTCAGGGTCATAGGTTATGTTGGATATGTGTCATGTGGAAGAGGTGATGGTAAGTAAGATTGATGAATGAATAACATTGTATGAGGACAGAGAGGTGCTAGGGTTTTGGGATGGCTAACTAGGGTTTCGCGGCCACGTGTTTTTATATGAGAAGTAAAACAGGTGCTCGGGGATGAATCGAGTGAGGTGATGGATTGGAGGAGCATGAGTTGCATGGGATAGAGGAAGGTTGGGCCATATAAGCCCAATTAGGGTTTCTCAGAGGAAAACCTTAGAGAGTGATATTGAGTTGATTCAAAGATATAGAGAGTGGGCCTCTAAGTTTGGTATTCATGGTAATGAGCAAAGAGTGGGAAAGAATGTCTAGATGTACTAGAGGGAGTACAAGTCCCAAGATATGGGATAGGATTTCAGGAAGTCGATTGGTTCATGCATGTCTAGTCGGGGTTGTGTGTGGAATAAGATACAATAAAACACTAAACACTTAAGGTGAAAGATTATTGAGCTAGGGCCTAGTGAGGATATATATTTTTGGTCCACCGGCTATAATAGTGGTCAGGTGCGTTCTGTCCTGTTAAGCATTTCCGGTCTACCAGCTATGATAGTGGGGGATTCTGAGCTCGATAAACCAAAATTTGCACGGTGATAATATATGGAAATACACTAATTACTTATAGTGGAACACCACGTGAGTTGGGGCCAGTGAGGTTGATTATCCAGTCCACCAGCTATAATAGTGGTCAGGTGCGTTTTTCCCTATGGAGTATTTCTGGTCAACCAACTATAATAGTATGGTTCTTATACTTACACAGAATTAATATGAGAACTGTGGAAGACATGGAAACATACTAACTATTTACATTGGAACACCATGTGAGTCGGGGCTAGTGAGGTTGATTTTTCAGTCCACTGACTATAATAGTGGTCAGGTGTGTTCTGCCCTATGGAGTGTTTTTGGTCCACCAGCTATAATAGTAGGGTTTCCATACTCACAAGGAATTAAATTAAGAATTGTGTAAGAAAAAATATCAGTCTAAGTCTATCCTAATAATATAAACCTGAATTATGCTTTATATGTCCTACGTGTTTATTTTCTTACATGGCCTTACCCATATGGTTACTTTACTCAATGCGTAGCGTACTGAACACCCATTTTATGGGTGCTGCTCATTTCCATGAGCAAATGGCCCTTTTTGAATTTGTGCAGGTAGGAGGTACCGTTTTTTATGCCTATGAAGTCCTGAATGCGTCAGGCAAGGATGTGTGATGACCGTTAGACTTGCTTCGGGCCTAGAGTGATGTTGGCCGAACTCCCCTTTATCCCTTGTTTTTGTTTTATTTCTGTTTTGTTTTATTGTATTATACCTTTTATCCCTTTTGAGAACTTTGACTACATATCCTATTTGGGTTGTAACAGCTTTTATCGTGTACTCTGATTATCGTATTATAAATATTTCGATTTCTATGAATCTTTGTTTAAGTTTGTCTAATGCTTTATAAAAATTTTCTTTAGCCTTGTGGTTAGTACGAGACTGGCCGGGGGCTGGGCTTGTACTGATCACGGCGGTAGCACCCTCGTGCTTGTATTTCTTTTTTTATACAAAAATTTTTAACTACAATTTTTGAGGGTGTTACAGATTGTGTATCCTACAATAGAAACCCGAACCAATGCACGTCCCTTTTTTTATGTTCCTCCCTTCATTGAGGGTGCCAAGGTCTTTATTAGCCTTCAAAAGGAGGAATTTGATCATGAATTACTGCCGTGGAAACATGCTTTAGTTGGATATGTGTACAGTGATACACCATCTTTCAATCGGATTCTTAGATTTGTTAAATCATAGTGGACTCGTGTTGAACAATTGAAGATCATTTTCCATGATGATGGATTCTTTGTATTTAATTTTGCTTCAAAAAAAGACTTTGACTTCATTCTCAATCAATATTTGACCTTCTTTAGCCACTCGTTGATCTTGAAATGATGTCATTACAAGATGAAGCTTACAAAAGAGGAACTCTAGTTTGTTCCCACATGGGTGAAGCTTCCCTACTTGCCTTTAGAGTATTCATCCCCTAAATCTCTTGGTGTGATTGCTAGTTCAGTGGGTATGCCTATTTACACTGATGTTATCACCTTACGAAAGAATAGAATTTATTATCCTTGGGTACTAGTTGAGATGGGCACTGAAAAACCATTGTTTTCACTATGAATATAAGGGATCCTATTGGAACTATGCTTTCTCAACCTATAAAGTATGAATGGAAGATTATTTATTACCTTATTTATGTGGTTCCTAGTCATGATAGAAAATCATCTCAAATTACGTATGAAACCTCAGAGTAAGGCCCAACACACCCATTATGGTTAGGGATAGGAGATGCCTACCTCATGACAAAGGCCTTGCCCTAGTGCCTAAACAGGTGAATGGGTATACTCACTCTCCTCCTCTCACTTATCATGGTGAAAAACCCTCATCCTCATATGTTGCTAGGTAGATAACTACCTTTGGAAGCATCCTTTCTCCTTCCAATCAAGGTACACAAGTTGTTACAACATTATCTACGATGCTTGCTTCCCCCTACAGATGGGAATATGTCTTCAGATCTATTACAGATAAAGGTAGCTCACCAAATTACAACCAATTTATTGTGCTTCAAGATATTGTGGGAGAATTCATGGGTCATGTGCCAAACGTGACAGGCCACTCACCATAAGACTCAAGTGCCTCATGCTAGTTTATTGGAATATATAGGGATTTAATGATCCATTCAAGTAAAGGAAAATAATAAAATGGATCATCTATTGTATATGCTTATTAGCAGGATAAGTGGAGACTAGAGGGAAGTTGGGATAATTTGATTTAGTGAAAAAACAATTTTTTGAAAACATCAATGACTTAACAACTATCATTCTCACCATAATAGATGCATTTGGGTGTCGTGGGATCTTTTGGTGTGGAATATTACTCAACTTAGAGGTTGTACACAATGCATTCTTTGTGAGGTAAACACTATTAATGACTACTTTCATTTCTTGACCATTTGTGTGTATGCCTTTGGGTGGTGAAAGGAAAACACTTTGGAGTTGGCTACAAAATGGTTCATTGTCTTCCTTTCCTCTTATTTTATTAGGTGAATTTAATATTATTTTGTCTATGGAAGGAAAGTTAGGTGGTGATACTCCTCATCCCAACAATGTTGAGGTGTTCACAACGTGTATATAGAACTTCGGATTAATGCACATTAAAAGTTATGGTTCTTTTTGATGTGGTTTGATAAAAGGGAAGATAAGGCAATGATTGCTTGTAAGTTGGATTGATCCTTAATCAATTTTTCTTTCCTGACTTCATTCACTTAGTCCTATGCATAATTCCTTACCCCCTCTGTCTCCAACCACAACCTAATTTTTGTGCAAATGGGCTTTCATGCGATGAGAATATGACCTTTTTAGTTTAATAGTTTTTGAGTGGAAGACAATAAATTATTGAGCATTATTCAAACTCATTGCACTGCCCCCATTAGGTAACTCATTGTTCAAAATTTATAAAAAAAATACAAAATTTAAAACCGAATTTCCAAATTTTGAATAATTAGAAGTATGGATCAATTAGGCACAAGGCAGAACACGTAAACTTGTAATGTGTGATTCACATCAAGCCATTCTCAATGATGTTACAAACATTGATTTGAGGTCCCATATGCAAAAATGTGAAGCAGAGTATAATTGGTTAGCCCAATTGTGAAGATTTGTTTTTCAAATAGAACATCAAGTGCATTGGTTCAATGTAGGAGATTTGAATCATATATGTTTTTCCTCACTTGATAGGTTATCAAAATAAAAATTTAGTGATGGGTCTTAAACTGGATGATGGATAGGCTATTACAGATAAGCAAATCAAGGAGGCCTCACTAATTTTTATTTCAACCTATTTGGATGTCTAAAGCCTGCTAATAGCATTATAGATGTTGACACGGTAGCTTTTGGACCGATTCTGCATGATCCTCACAAATGAATGATGTTGGATCCTATCTCTTCCTCAGGATTAAGATCATTATTTTCTCAAGTAGGGATAATATGGCCCCCAAAGTTGACAGTCTCTCAACCTTGTTTTTCAAACAAGCATGGTGTGCCATTAGTGACGAGATAGTTGATGTAGTAAAGGATTTCTTTACCACTACTATCCTTTCAAAGTAGCTTACCATCACTTCCTTAACTCTCATCCCTAAGAAAGAAAATAAAACTAAAGTGAGAGATTTAGACCTATTACATGTTATGACTTTCTCTATAAAATAATTTCCAAGATTCTCATAACTAGACTCTAATATATCACGTCTTGTATTATTGATCAAACTCAATCCAATTTTGTCAAAGGGCATCAAATTAGGGGAAATATACTTCTTGCTACTGAATTATTCCTATAATATATACAAAAGTGTGTATCTCCTAGATGTATGATGAAACTTGACATATGAATTTTCATTTTAGGTTATTAGTTATATCCTTGATTATGTGAATTCTATCTCATTCTCTCTCATGTTAAATGAGGAACTGACTCCTCCATTTAAGGGATAACAGGACCTCAGTCATAGTGATCCCTTATCACTCTATCTTTTTATCCTTGTGTCTGGTTATGTAACACGAATGCTCAAGTCTTTATGGGAAGGTGTTAAGTTTGAGGGTCATACCAAGAGTAAAAAAAATAAATACTATCAACTTAGCTTTCACAGATGACATGTTGTTGTTTTATAGGGGTGATCTAAAGTGCTTAGAATCTACTTTAGTTAAGAGTTAAGCTAATCATTTTAGATTGTTTTGCTTAATTTGATGGGACATTTTTACTTCTTTTTGACTTAAACTCTTGTATTTGTACTTTGTAAACCTCTTTCTCCCTTATATATTATTCTCATCATTATAATTATTATGCTTGTTAGTGCATGAATTCTTTTGTCAAATTTTCTTGTTTTGCATTGCATCGAACATGTCTTAGGTGATTATTACACCTCTTCTATGTTTTATGGACACTAACATCCCTAGTTTTGTTTTGTTAGCTTCCACATTTTCTTCAAAAAAAAATTTTGATTCTAAATTTTATAAGATTGACTATAAATCTTCTAGATTTGATTTAACTTATATTTGCTAAGAATACACATTTTTGTTAACATTGAATCAATGTAGAGGATATATATAGATGCAATGATTGAAGGCAATTAATTTTTGCTTACAGGTTATAATATGTAAGGACTAAAGCAAATTTCATGTCTTGAATCTAAATACTCTAAGCTAATCGATAAAGTTGTAAGATATGAATTTGAGGCTTATAATTTATACAATGAGTATGCATATAGGATTGGGTTTTACATTAGAAAGGGCACTCAAATGAAGAAATCAGATGGTTTATGTTTATCCATGAAGGAGTATTTGTATTGGAAGGAAGGAGATAAATGGAAGAAAGGGAAATAAGGCAAGTGTTACACTAAATTGGACGTCAAAATGGAATGCAAAGCTAGGATACATCTTCATATTATCATCAAAGGAATTTGGAAAGTTGTAGAACATGTGATGGAACACACTCACTCATTTTTTTCAATCTAGTGACAATCACCATCTTCATTCACATAGGAAAATTTAAGAAAATAAGGAAACTTTTATAAATACCATGAGGGGTAGTGGTGTTAGAGTTGCCGCATCCATGAGAAATCTGATAAAGGTGGCAACAGATTATCCTTTAGTGGGACTTAAAACCATAGGTGTGTATCATAGTTTGTCTAAAGAGAGTTTGAGGAACATAGAGGGATCTTATGCTAATTATCTTATTGATATTTTGAAGAAGAGGCAAGAAAATAAATTTATTTTTTATTTAGGTTTGAGATTGATGAAGAAGGGATGTTGTGTAGTTTATTTTGGAGGGATGGATTAATGAAAGAAGCATATGAGAAATTTAGGTATTTAATATTTAATGATACTACATATACAACAAATAATTGTGACATAATTCATGCTCCTTGTGTTAGTATGAATCATCACTGCAAAAATGTTATGTTTGGTTATAGGTTTATGGCGAATGAAAGGATGGAGTCATTTGTTTGGCTCTTTGAATCATTTATAGAATTAATGGGAGGTATTTATCTTGTTACCATCATGATGGATCAAGTATTTTTTTTATAGTAGGTGCAATAAGAAATTTATTTCCTAATATTAGGCATAGATTGTATGTTTGGTATATCATTAAAAAATTAAATAAGAGAATCCTAGGGTTGAGAGCAAAATAAGGCTTTGATGAGCATTTCAATTATTTGCATAAATATTATGAAATCGAGCTAGAGTTTAACTTGCATTAGAAAGTGTAAGTATTATTTGTGTTTTTCATGTTTATTTTTTTAATTTGATAGTAAGAATACTCATATTTAGTCATAGAATGCACATTATATCTTATTGAGTGCAGATGTTATAGAATTTGAAACATGATAGAAGTGTGAATACACATTGAGTAGGATTTGGGTACTAGATTAAGGAAAAAATCAATCATTAGTAAAATACACATGTTATATGGCAATGATACACATCTTATTGCATATAATGCACATGTTTTAGTGTAGAATACACATGTTGTAATAGTATATTACATATTTGATTGATCTTTTTATAGCATGATTGATAGGTATCAATGTGCTGATAATGAATGGATTAAGATGCTTTATAAATAGAGATAAAATTTTTTTTCCTACACTCCCAAAAGAATTTTTTTTTGTGGCATTTTGTCTTTATAATGAAGTGAGACCACTAATAAATCATTATCTTCCAAACTTAATAAAATAGTGGGGCTTTGTGATTTTTATAATATTTTTCAAGATATTATTGGTGAGTGGAAAAGTAAGGATAAAGGGGAGATCTTTCATTGCAAATATGGTCTTCCTAAAATGATAAAACAAAACGTTAATTCATTAATATTTTTAAACATGCAAGCGATGCATACACCTTATAGATGTTTGAACAATTTGAAGGTAAATTTAAGATTGACACTTGTTTGATTCATAGAGAGGTTGAAAGAATGGATAGTAATAAAAGTTTTCATGTTGGCATGATGACAATAGATTTTTTTATGTTTTTATTTATGATTGATTTGTCAAGTCGATTTTTAGTACATGCAAATTTTAGTGTGAGGTTGGAATACTTTATTGCCATTGTTTGCACATATTATTTTTTAATTGTCAGCAAATTTTTCTAAAAAAGTATATATTGAGTTGATGGATAAAGGATAAGGAAATAGAAAGTCAAGTTGAGGTTGTGATTTAGCCAAAAGTGAGGTCTATTTGTAATTCAGTTTGGAGGATACAAATGATTAAGAAGTTTATAAATTTAATTTCTTCTAGTGATCAAAATTCAAAAGCAAGAGAAATATGTAAAGAGGCATTTGATAGGGCTAAATAACATGTTGAATCTGAGTTTGGTAATCTATATCTTGAAGAGAATTTGGATGACATATGCATGCTTAGTTTGGTATTATCATTAAGGTTTAACATCCATCTACTCTTGTCATAGTCAAAAGAAAGGCCCAATTTCTAGGTTAAGGTCAATATTAGTCAACTAGGATCCATTTTCTCTTTAATAACTTTAGTCCATCAATTAAACTCAATTAATTCGAGTCAACTTATATATACTAGTAGCTTATATCACCTTCCATGCATAAGAAAACTCAAGTATCAGATTTAGAAAGAAATAAGCAAGAAATGGAAATATGGCTAGGACTAATCGAAGAGTTTCCAAGAACCAGTTAATCAGCCGTGTTAACCACTCAATTGGTCTAGGCATTGCCAAACCTTCACAGTGGTGTGAACTAGTTGATTGTTCAACCTTACCATTCAACTGTTCTAGAACAACCAATTGATTTGTTTGATCAACCATTCGATGGGTCTAAGTAGAGGCTAAGACTACTAAAGCAATAAACCAACCAGTCAATTGGTTAAATCAATAGATCGACTGTTCTAAGAACCATTCATTTGGTATAGTTAAACCAGTTGATTGGTTTAACCCAAGACCAAGGCCACTGAAGTTACAAGCCAACCAATTGATGGGTCTACTAGATCAATCGATCAGTCCCAAAGAATAGTTAATCGTCCATGGATATTATTCGATTAGATGGGGTGAAAACAACCCCTACCAAACACACAATTACATTCCACAATCTTTACTCAATCAATCCAAACTTCAATCAAAGGTCATTCAGGGTTCTTAACAAGCACTATTCATACATTGACATGCAAAATACTAAATCATGTTGAGAATCTCAATAAAATCATGCTTGCACTTTATGAACTTAATAAGATTGAGGAAATCATAAATCATATTCTCTTTATGCTAAGCCATCATGCAAGTGATTTATACATCACATTACGCATGCCAAAGTTGCCGAGATGCTCAGGATATCAAGGTCAGGTACTAAATTTAAATCATACACTGAGGCTCATGCACACAAAGTCTCAAGTTAGACTTCCTACCACTTCTTTCATTTATTCAATATTAACAAGTTCAAGCTCACTTTCATCTCTAATACTCCTTCTTCCTCATAAATGCAGAACATACACTACACCTACCCATACCATTTTCCATAAAAATAGGTAAGACAATGGTTTACCTCAAAAGAACTTAGCAAATTCACCAAAGAGAGCAAAAGTCTTTGAAAGTCCAAACCCTTTTCAACACTTGAACGCCTTTTAGGAAAGTAAGATTAAAACTTAGTCACTTTAAAAATCATACAAAAATCAAATGAAATCAAAGACCGAGGAGAAAAACTAGAGAGAAATTGACTCCTCAAGAAGAAAACAAAAAGCTTAAAATATACTAGCTAATCCCTCACTCTTTTCCTAAATCCAACCTTATCTTGTTTAAGAGCCAAACAATAAAGAGTTAGAGGAAGATTAGAAGAGGAAAGAAAGATCATAATCAAAGGCTAAAGGAAGAAAATGTGGGCAGAGCAAGTATGGAGAATAGCATGGAAGTTCACAGGTTAGGGAAGGAGGGAGAAAATTGAAGGCTTTTATTAGAATTGTTGAGGGTTTCTAGTAGCAAAGAAGGGTAATGTGATTTATAAATCAAGACTCCAAACCCTAGCTGAATCCAAGCTTCCAGGTACACACTTTAGAGGTTCATGGCTTCCCTTTCTATTTTTGAGACCAAATTGTGAAAACTAAAATATTCCAAGGTAATGTGCCTCGGAATTTGGAACATAATGAGAGAATAAATACAACAAGGAGATCGAATCAATTCAACAATATTCAAAGGTTGCAGGGATGAATCATCCGCTCAAGAATCTCGTAGAAGAAGAAGAAGAAAAAGATGATGATGAGCCCAAAGAACAACAAGCTTAGTCAAATCAGTCGAAGGTACCCCAAACCATTTGATCTGTTTGTTGGGTTTTAAAACTCAAATTTAAGGAACAAACCAGTCAATCAGTACCTCCAAACCAATCGACTGGTTTTAAGATAAAATCAATTATCTTTCAAAATTCAAATCAAGTTCAACCAAAACCATATTAACCTTAAACATACCTCTAAATCACAATAAAGCACACTTATATCACAATCAAATACATATATTAACACACATTAAGTACTCTAAAAAGTGGGGGTATCGCATCTATAAATTAAAAAATTTCCTAAACAACAGTTGTAAGAACCTTGGTCTTGGTATTTTAGGTTGAACATGAATTGATTTCTAATTAGAATATATGTTTACTACAATTGAGTCTCATAAAAAAATATGTAATAATCACCTTGTTTCACAATTTGGGGAATTAGTATTAGAATATATATTTTTTTCATGATTTATATATATCAACTTATAATTATCTCCTTCAAATGATTTTCAAATATGCTTATTGTATTATATAATAAGATCACTATGTAAGAGTGTGTGTGTGTGTGTATATATATATTACATATTATACCCTCATGAAATTTATTTTTAAGATAAATATAAAAAGACTAGAGTCTTATATTATAAGGATCACGCTACTAGAGTAGGAGATCAGCAAATAAAACGACTCAAATCATATAAATGCCTTAGAGAGGAGCTAATCCAATAACAGAAAGCAACACCTCAATTTTATCCCAATTCGTACAAAATATTTGTAGTAACACTTAAAAAAGTATGACTTAATCGTTCAAAAAAAAAAAAAAAACAACACCCTCTTTTTTTAAAGAAACTATATTCTTAGTGGTGATTGATGTTGTAGCACGAAAACTGCAGGGAAGAACTATTTTGCGTTTTAGGAACGTCCCGAAAACGGGAACATGACTAGAAATGCTCAAACTATGACGGAAAAGTTTTGCCTCAAAAAATAAACCTGAAATCTGAATTTGGACTACTCTCAGTTCTCTGATAATCTGAATTAGTGCCTATCTTCTTCAATTTAGAGCCTTGATAGTTGGCTTTAACTATCTCGATGTCTTCAATGGAACATAAATAAATTGTGGCCGATACTTGTACTAGCCGTCAATGACGGCGAACAGAAAATATTGAGGCCGACAAGCTGCAACACATGTGGCGGACGGTACTTGGATTGCTACAGGATTGTCGGGTACCCACTGCATCTTCTTTAATTTTTGTTTCTCTGCCGCCATCTTCCATTGATTTCAATTCTTTTGTTTTAAGGAGGAGCTACTTGAACAATTGTATAAGCTAACCCGAAAGATGGATGAAACACCGGAAGACGGTGGAATACCACATGAGCAGCTCTTGACTTCTTTTTTACGAAAGAGGAGAGGTGCACCGCTGCGAAAATATTGCAGAAAACGAGGGAAAAATAATAGAGCATAAGCTTTCTTTTTCTTTAAGGTGTTTGATTAACGGTTTTTTTTGGCCTATTGAGTCTGTTTTTTAAAAATTCATGTAATAAGGTTTAAACATTATATATATATATACACCGTCGTTTTCTTTTATTCTTAATTTCTAACCTTTTAAAAAATAATGGTTTTACGTATCTTTTCGTTCTTATTTTTGTATTTTTATTCCTATAGGTGATTGAACACTAGTTATCTATAGTACACTTATATGCCGATATTATTTATGTTATAAAAGTTGTGGTGAACGATAAGTTATATATTGTAGTCCTTTAATGCATATTCTATTTTTTTTTTATAAAAATAAACTCTTTATAATAGTATAACTAAAAAAAGTACTAGTAAAAATTAGAATGACATAAACTCTAAACAAAAAAATTACTAAAACCGTTGTGGATATGAAAATTATGGAAAAAAATCATATGCCATTTCTACTACTCTATTTTCACTCCTGCGCTAACTTAGACATAATTTTATTATCCTAATTCTTATAATGCAATAAATAAATAAGGGTTCTTATTGTTTTCTTGAGCCTTCCAAAAGTCAGAATTAGTCCTACTTTGACATACTCCCTTAAGTCTTTTTTTTTTCCTCTCTACAATTCAATTCCCGATAAGTTGATATCTTTTAATTTAATGGATGTCCATACTTGGAAATATAATACATAACCAATATACCTAGTAATAAATTTAGATAGGACGAATATTATAAAATATTATTTATATTATATTAATTTAATATATGTAAATATTATTTTAATTTGATTTAAATTAAAAATCTACCTATGACTGACAGGATGGAAACGTGAGTTTAATCTTCACTCTAATTTACTTGTGTTTCCCTTTTATTATGTTTCAGGACACACACAAAAATGATAAACAAAGTAACATTTGAATTGGGGTAAATAAAAATTATACTATTTAAAATTTCATCTCTACCTTTAATACTTCCTAAAAATAAGTCCCTAAAAATGGAGTGAATAAAAATAAAATTAATGCTGCGAATGCAGGCGAACAAGTAACTCCCAACAATCCAAATAAAACTTTTGAGGAAAAAAAAGGTCCTGAGTACGGAGGGAATGACCCAAACCAAACCGACAATCAGTCTCACTCAAGCCCGATGACTAGTGGAAACCAATCTGCAGTGTGAATCCCGTAAAGGATAAATTATTAATAGTTACGGACGAGTCACATGCAAAGCTCGAAAATCCGTTGATCCCATCAAGGGGAAGGGAAACCACTGTCTGCCTGCGAGTGTTATAGTTGGAGAAGATCCCATCAAGGGAAGAAACTAAGAAGAAGAAAGATGGGGTGCACATTCTCTGGTATGAATGCAATATACGACGCCGTTAATGGTGGTGGTGATGTGTGGATCAACGAGAACAGATTCAAGATAATCAGGCAGCTCGGTGAAGGTGGGTTTGCCTTCGTCTTCCTCGTCAAAGAGGTTATGAATGATTCTTCGGCAGGATCTGGTAGCCTCGCCAAGAAATTAAAAGACTCGTCCTTCGTCTCAGGTTCAAATCTTCCCTCCCATATCCGGGTTATAATTGTTATTATTATTTTTATTCCGGATTCAATGGCTTTAGTATTCTATCGTTCCTGATATTTGGTTTCTAGGTTTTCGTTACTTTGATTAAAACTGTCCGACCAGCTATTATTTGCGTTGATTCGGTTTGAAATTCCATCATGTGCACATATGATTTAGTCAGGCACTCTATTTAACTATGTGAACACTTTTTTTGAATTGATTTGTGGCATTGGGATGCTTTAATCCTTCTAGAATTCTATGGATCGGTCCCAATGTTGAGCTCAATTATTTACTTGTGGAAGGTTCTCTTTTTGTCCTGATACATTTTGTCGGTAGTGTGTGTCACGAGTATTTAAAGTCAAATGGATTGGTTTCACTTGTGTCTATCTGCTTCCGTTCCTAGATCATGCTATGCTGGTGGAAAGTTGTGAATTGTAATCTCTTGTTAGTAACGTGATCTTGAATTTTTTACCTTGTAGATGACGGCACTTACGCTATGAAGAAAGTCTTGATTCAAAATAATGAGCAATTGGAATTTGTACGGGAGGAGATCCGAGTTTCTTCCTTATTCAGTCATCCAAATCTGCTTCCGTTGCTTGATCATGCTATTATTGCTGTTAAGGTAATCAGGCTTTGGACCTGTCTTAACGAGCTGCAACTTTGTTGTTTGATTGTTGGTAGACATACTATATGCGTTCAAATTGATATATTTGGGGGCATAATTTATGCTGAGCACTTCTTTGATGTAATCTTTGGATGTCGTGTTTCGTGTTGCTTCAATTCTTGTCTGGTATTCTTCTAATATATTTAGTAGGGATTGCCCATCTGTCAAAATCAAAAAGAACAGACAGTTCTGGTGGCATTCTGAAGTTCTTTGAATTCTTCCAGAAACATGGGTATATAATATATTTCACAGGGAAGGAGGGAAGGTGTGACATTAATCAGTTGTACTGTTCCTGAGCCGATTCCTTGTGTCTGCTTGTGCTGAGAGTGCCCACATCTGCATCTTCAGGGTTTTCATGACCATAATTGTCTCATACGTATCGACTAAAGCTTGTTGGTGCATTTATGTTGTTACTTATTCTTGTGCTCCACATGCTGTTCAGGACTCCTGATTCTTCATTGACCTTTCTTGTCTCTTGCTGAGCTTTTGAATCCAGCATTGGTCGCTAGTTTGTATAACGGAAATGATTTTATTTTTTTCCCAATTACATGTCTGCTTGCTTTGCGTATAATTATTTACTAAGTGGACGCGGTTTTGTTGACTAGGCCACACAGGAGCAATCTTGGAAGCATGAAGCTTACTTGTTATTTCCAGTTCATTTGGATGGTACTTTAATGGACAATGCTAAAAATATGAAAGAAAAGAAGGAACACTTTTCGACTTCAGATGTTCTTAAGATATTTCGACAGGTGAGTCCAACCTTATACAAGATATAAATATTATCATATTTGTAAGTAGTAATGGCATTTTCTTGGGGATTGTCCCATCGATTATTTATGCTCTCATACATATTTTTTTTGACATGGTTCCCTGCCATTGTTTCTCCTGATTGGTGGAGCAGATTTCATGAATTCATATTGTTGAATAATGTCAAGAAATATTGCTGAATTAATTCTTTTTCTTCTTGACCATGAGAGGAGTGGAACCCGAGTTACTTTTATTGGGGCTTAAGACATTTGGCCCAAACCTAACTCCTGTCCAGGCAGTGAGGTGGCTCACTATTGAGTGTCGCAAATGATACATGTTATGCCATATTTTTCACATCGTAATTTATTTACACAATAAAAATCAATAAATATTGGTTAGTCTTGGCAAATATTGGCCTTTCCACATGGCATGTCAGTAGGTTGAAAATTCAATATATATCAGCCACGTATTGGCATATGAGCAGATATTTTATTACATGATCCCATCCACATAAGGGTAAGAATGTAAGTCATGGGAATTGAGCCCCCACCATGCACGGAATGGCCTAACGCGTGTACCACTAGTTCAACAAGGATCTGTTGCTGACAGAACAGAAGCTTCCATATATTATGTGATTTGGGAAGTACAAGAATGAGATACTAACCTTTGTTTCTCATAAAACTAATAAAAAAAAGCGGCAGTTTGGGTTTGGTTGCAATGAATCCCTTGGAACTTACCTGACCATTCCATATGCCATAAGCATTGGACCACAGAAGCTTCAAGAGTCTTCAGAGTTGGAGGTTCCTGATATTCATAGTGTTAGCCTATAAAAGAATTGGTGAAATTATATGATTTCATCATGTGGCCTGTGCATTTGCATTATATCAGAGGCTTTATGCTAACAGTAAAATGATCTATATCTTGTGTCTCAGATTTGTGCTGGATTGAAGCATATGCACAGTTTTGATCCTCCATATTCTCACAATGATGTCAAAACTGGGAATGTTCTGATTACGCACAGAAAGGGACAACCTCCTCTTGCCATATTAATGGACTTTGGAAGTGCACGTCCTGCAAGAAGGCACATTCGCTCTCGCACAGAGGCTTTACAGTTACAGGTGCCCTTTTTTTCCCATTTTCTGCCCTCATCATTGTTCTTTGATTGTCATAGATAGCTGTTGTTATTGCTGAAGCTTCATAGCTCTGTTTCACTGTACTGGGTCTGATGCATAATTGGTCGATTTGATGGGTCTTATGCTGAACTTAATTAAATTTTAAGTCAACTCAGCTGAACAAAATTACTTTAGTGACGGTTTCTTTGATCATTTATTTATTAGATATCACGCATTTGTGTATACTATTAGTAGGTGATAGGATGCTCATTGAGATTTTCAAAATGGATCTGCACAGATAATCTTGTTGCTGTCTGATATCCTTTGAGGTACTTCGTTGGGCATAAGGAACTCATTTAGGAACTTTGTTATTCAGTTTTGGTAAAGCATCTGACCAAGTTTTATTACTTCTTGTGGAATATCCTACTTTCTTTACCTCATTGCCACAGATGGTAGAAAAAACCTATTAGCTTCATTGTCTTGAGTAATTTCATTCTCCTTGTTGCGACTTGCTTTGAATCAGGGTGCTACTGGCTCATAAGTTAGTAGTAGTGAGGCTGCATGCATTTGGACATCCCAGACCCAAGTGGTGTGATTTAAATGGGGCTGCCCCTGTCGTTGTGACTTACCTTCACAGCTTCACAGCGAGACAGTTAATGGTTAAAGACAGATCTGGCATCTTGCATGTTTGTTTTTTGATCTTTTTACCATTGTCTACCTAGTAGGATCATAATAGAGAGAATAACTACAATAAAAAGAAAAAAAAGCAAGGTACATAATAATTACTGGCTCGTCCTTCTGCCTACAGCCACATCTGCACATGATTTCCTTTGGTTGGAATATGAGGCTATTACAATTATAGGTGATGTCTCCTTTTATTCAATAGGATTAAAAAGATAATACTATGTACTAACTATTAATCCTGAGCTTCAGGGTGAAAGAATTATTAAAAGGTTCCCAGAGATAAGTTCACCAATGGTTGAGACCTTGCACCTTAAACTCATCTAGGCTACGTTTGGCATTTCAAATTATTCAACGGCAGCTAATGTGACTCCTCACTTTTTGGAAAGTACAAGAGTATCATTATTATTTTATCCAAAAATTATTGAAGTACATATCCTAAAATTTCAAGATAAGTCATTTGATTCCATCATCTTCATTTATCTTTTTGTCAGTTTTGTTGTCTCTCCTAAGTGTTTTGTTATGTACTACAATATCCTCTATCGAAGTCATAATTCATATTTTAGGCAAAGTTAATAGGTTTTCTTTTTTGCCAGTACTCAAAGAGCACATTACTTGATAGGTAGGACACTTTTTCTATCAGCAATTATAAATGGGTAAGCAGAATGCAATTGGATTTAAATCTTGCAGTGCCCTTTGGTTTAATAGTTGAAGCATTGGTCCATAATTTCCCGACATTTGGGAGTTGCTGTTTGCAATGTGGACATATTTCGTTCTACCTGTAGTATAAATCTCAAGATATAGATTGATGGTTGATTGAAAATAATTTTTATTTCACCAATAAATTTGGATAATTTGAGAAGCAAATTAAGAAAATTGTTTTAGTTAAGGCAGGAATTCTGGAGTTATTCAGTGCTTTAATGTACTACTGAGCAGACAATAGATGGCTAAAAACTATCCACCTCTGGATTTTTTGATTGTTGAAACTGGTTTCTATCTCATGCACAAAATTTAATATATTGGGAAGGAAAATGAATTAATGTACACTATTGACGACTAGACTTGTGGAGTTATTGAACTTTATCTGCCGCTGAGCCGAATATAGATGGCTTAAAATTATCTACCTTTGATTCTGGGAGTATGCTGTGTCCAGCGTCTTTCATTATTTCATGGTGGCCTCTTTTGATTTTATTTATCTAATAGTATCTAGTAATCTTATTTAGTCGGATATCTATCTTGTTTAGCGAATGAATCTTTGTGTGAATTTCCAGGATTTCCTTTCATAAGAATAAAGGGGTAAGAACCAGATCCTTATATATCTATTTATAGCCCATGAGTTGCAATTTATTTATTTATTCAAAATCTACAGGAATAGAAATTTATTTCCTCACATTTGAAATGTTTTTTTTTGGAGATCAAAGTATTTTTCTACTGAAAAACTCCGATGAATCTGGCAGGCTGCTAAAGATACCCTTCCATCTGTGAATTTTGTAGGAATGGGCGTCAGAACACTGTTCTGCTCCTTATCGAGCCCCTGAATTATGGGATTGTCCAAGTCATGCTGATATTGATGAAAGAACGGACATTTGGTCTCTGGGATGCACTTTATATGCAACAATGTGGGTATCAATCTACTTCAGTTCCTTCCACTGACATCCCTTCTAATGTCTTTCACTCTGCCTACTAGACGACATTGATGATTTGGAGTTGTAGTAAACTATTATTTTGCCATTTTTCTCAACTAAGATTCTTTAAGAATCCATCTGTCCTTTATGTTCGTAAGGGTGCTTTCTTGCCCTTAAATTGCTGTACATGTAATTGATGCTCGAACAACCCAATCTGAATTCCGCCAATGCCAAGATCTGGTGGGGGTGGGGTTTGGTTGGTGTACGCAGCCCCGCCTCTATAAATGAGTGGTGGTTTTCGTAACTACCCGTTAAAAGCTGTGTTTAACTTTTTGAGGGGGAGGGAAAATTGTTGCATGGTGGCAAAAAATAAATTATTATTATGAAGTGTAAAAGTGAATTGTACAAGACAATGAATAACCTTATGTATCAATAAAAGAAGTATTAGTTGTAGTGTTAGGGCAACAATTGATGCTAACAATGAAAAATATTTCCCTGCTTACTGATGCTGATGCTGCTGCTGCTTACAGGTATGGAGTCTCCCCATTCGAATATGCACTGGATGAAGCTGGTGGAAGCCTGCAGTTAGCCATCATAAACGCACAGGTCAAGTGGCCAACTGGTCCAAACCCTAAATATCCAGATGCACTTCGCCAGTTTGTGACATGGATGCTCCAACCCCAACCTGCTGTCCGTCCTTGTATCGATGACATCATTATTCACGTCGACAAGTTGATATCAAAATTTTCCAAGGAGGCGTAAAATGTGAGGCAGAAGTCGTAGCTTACCATAAAAAGCAGTATATCTTTGCAGGTTTGGCTGATTTATGTTTGTACCTTACAGTTCTCTCCCTGTCATATGCCGATCTACCGATAAAAGTTATGTCTGTGGCATCATCTTCTCCCTGCTTTATGTTGCACGGAGGATCAAATTTATCTATTATTTTTGACATTATTTCTCTTGTTTGGGTGTAGTACTGGCGGTATAGGAGCATCGATTGGATTTTTCTCATGGGTTTAGCTTTTGCTTAGATGATAGTTTATAGGCCAGTTTAATCTTCTTTATATGTATGAACTTACCCAATAATTATGCGTTGTATTAGTTTTTGTATTGAAGTGCTACTTCTTCTTCTTCTTGTGAACATATCTAATAATCTTGTGAAATGTATGGTTGTTTTTAAATGTTGTAGAAAAAATATTTATTTTCATGTACATATTTTATACATGTTTGGGTTTTCGGTTTTCTATTATGTGTTTGTCTTTTTGGTTGCGCACATTTATGATTATATCATGTTTTCCAACCATGTGAGGTCATGCTTTTCTTGCTTATTTTTGGGATATTTTATGATCTAATCATATTGGTGTATTGAGAGAATAATGATTACTACTACTACTATTATTATTTTGTAACTAATACTTTTATATAACTACCAAAAAAAAAGGTATATACTACCTCAATTAAAACTATTCACACTACCAATCTATTGATACACCCCTTTCATTTGTTATACTTAATGCATTTATGAAGAGCGAAAACTCTATCATACACTATAAAATTTAATATTTCTGAAAATAATATTATATGAGTGTGCAAGATTTCTAAAAATATGTGAATTCCTTTCATACTAAATAGTTTCTACATAAGTGACAAATAAAGCACGTACTGTGACCTTCTCCTTTGGTTGTCTCATATAAATTTTCAAGTTCTTCATCTTATCTTTCCATGATTGGATTTTATCTAGTCTATCAAATATCTTCTAATTTTCTTTCATATATCTAAACTGTAGGGGCATTCAAGGAAAATATGGTCATGAGTTTCCTCTCAATCTTACGTGCAAAGCACACACTATGTGTTTACTAGAAAGTTCATCTATAAGAGTCTCATCTTAATTATTAACATGTGGTGGCTAGGTAACCACATGATGAACTGGTACTTACAAGCCGACAAAGCACACCAAACTAACGAATATCACCATACATTTTTTCCTTTTAACCTCACAAGATCATGAACTCTGTGAATGTTGTACGAGCCATTAGCCTTCATTTACCTCAAATTGAGTTGATCATCCTGAAACATGTGCTCGAAAATAGATCTAAGTTTAAGAATTTGTTGTAGCAGCCACAAACATGAGTGAGGTGAGGGGAAGGACCAAACTGAGTGGTTTTTGAGATACATTGCATGCACCCATTTTACCCATAGTGAATCCTTTTGGTAGCTAATATTCCACAAGATTTTGCCAATTGTCACCACCACCACCACCATCACCACCATTACCACCATCATCATCTAATATGATCTTATTTGAAAATAATGTAAGGAAAATAGGACCTAATTTTCTTTGGGATTTTTTTGGTTTTCTATAGCATAATTGGTTATTATGGTGCAAAAATGATCACAAAATGAAGTCAAGTAAAAAAATAATCATTCGAAGGGAAGAAGGGCAAATAATTGTCTAAGTGTACCGCCGTTAATTAAGAAAAATCTTCTAAATTTCATGAAGGGGAAAACAGCTATTTAAAAAATGGACGGTCAATCATATCCTTTAACTTCAAATGTTGCAAGAGAGAAACTTGGTAATTGATGAGAGGGTTTTGCTTATGGTATTATATAACACCCTCAAATTTTAATACTAAAAAAAATTGTTCTATTTTAAAGTTACAAGCATAAGCTAAAACAGTAAATTTCAGGGTATTGCCATCACACTTAGTGTCAAAATGGTTCCCTTTACCATTCTAATAGCAAGCACTAAGGCTAAAATATTACTTTACTTAAATTCAAGAATACACTTATAAATTAGATTAGCACAATAGTTAGATAGATTAATTCACCTTCCAAATAAAACCCATTAACTGTGGTTATAAAAATGTAAGTGGAAGGAAAATATAAAAAGATTATAAGAAAAATACAAAAACTTTTAGTTTAAGTTACTGGACAGAATCCTGGATAACCTTACGCTCTTAACCCGAAGAATAACCTTGAATAGAGCTTACAAGCTAACCTGCAAAAGCCACTGCCCATTGAATAAGTAGGGGCCCAAGAAATGAACCTTTTAGTACAATAGTACTAAGTAACCTATTATAAAATACTAATATGCAAGGCCCACATGCAACACATTAGATGTATCACATCAATCAAGTGAAAATTGAATTATGCATATATTACTCAAATGCAATAATCATTCATATATCCACATGCATCAAGATCATATGCTACCAATATTCATTCACTTGGAAATAATTGAAACTTACTAATGGAACATTCAAGTGATGCTTGATGAGTTCATATTTTGATATATTTTATACCCTTATAATCTTAGTTTTTAGTATTTTATTTAACTAATATAGGGGAATAATTATTGTTTTATGCTTAAGTGGTAAAAATTGCATAAATATTATTATTTGAGCTAAAATGATATAAATTAAGTAAATTTAGAATAAAATATTATTTATTAATATTTATTTAATTTTATTTTGCAGGTATTGTTTTTAAATAAAAGAAAAAAAAAAGATTTGGACCTTTGGACCAACGGCCCAAAAACCGAAGGCCCAAAGGCCCGGAATAAGAAAAAAAACGATGCAGTGGCGAGGCTTAGCACGGAAGAGAGATGCAGCCGAAGAAAAGTCAGCAGGGCTGACGTGGAAAGGGTACGGATGACACACAAGAATAAAAAGAAGGAGGGATGTCGAGGAGGAGAACAGCAAAAAGGCGGCTTCTGCCGTTAGGCACCCAAGAGGGCCCGCATGAAAAGAAAGAAAATAAGTCGCACAGCGGCAGCAAGGACGAGAGACGCATGTCAGGCACTGAAACCGAGGCTGAGCAGCAGCCTTCGGCGCGGCATCAACCAGTCATATACCAGCTGGAAGGAAAGAAATAGTGCATAGAAATAAAGGCCGAGAAGGAAGAAAAATTAGAGGAAGTTTAATACCGGTAGAATTTATTTCAGATAAAATTAATTTTATTTGAATAAATTCTTGATCTTTTACTTAAAATTAATTCTGGTTATTTCTTTCTCTTATTTTTAATTTATATTTTAGATATATATTTCTGTGTAATTAATTCTATAATTATGGTTGGCTGATTATTTATTGTTAGGGAATAAATTGAAACCCTAGACTATGGTTTGAATTATAATTTTATGTTCTTTGTTTCGTGAGATTGTTTCTTGACTCTATATTAGTTGCTATCATTTATATGTATAATTCTGTCAAGTATAGTTTATTTGGTGCATGCCTTGTTCTGGTTTCCTCATAAGTGACAGTATGTAGGATTATTTGCCTTCTAGGTGGCCATCTAAATATACTAGAATTTATATGTATAAATTGCAGCTAGGTTAGATAACAATTCACCTAATAGTTTTGTGAGTCTAACCGAAGTGGTAAAATGTTTCGATATGTGTGGGTCAAGGAAAGGAAATACTGCTAGACATGCTTTTTGTACTACTATGGGTACTTAGATTGACAGCCTTCCAATTACACTTAATGCATTAAATCTAGTTAAATATAGGAGCCGCTTGTTGCTGCTATACTGCTAGTATTTAATAGGGTTAATATTGGCGCTTTGTCGTATTAATTAATTAAGGGAAGTAATATAAGGTGTATGGACCTACTTTTGGTGTACAACTTGGTCGATCTCATTCTCACGATTAAATATTGACTTAGAAATAAATATTATATTACGACCTAATCTAGTGGTGGATTTTTATTTCCCTAACATATTTCTTATATCTGCGGTTTCCCATTATTTTCATTATTTTTATTGCCATTAGTTTACTTTATTTTATTAAATCTTTTATTATTATTTCTATAACCCCATTAATATTTTTCTTATTTATTTATTCTGTGTTATTTAGGATTTTTAGTTTTAGTTTTAGTTTTATTTTCAAGCTAGCTAAATAAAGGTGAGCCCTCTCAATCTCCGACTTAGAACGATACCCTTATTTACCAGTGCTACAATTGACAACAAGAGGGTTTAAATTGTGTGCCGGCTATGGCCACACCAATGCTCTTTGTAGTATAATTAGAAAGCTGCATTGTTCTCAACAATAGGCACAATTCTCTTAATCAACCCACAACTTTTCAATAACACCACAATAAGGAATGTCATGCGCATAAGTAGATCATATTGGCTCATTCATTATCATTTAAACTCAATATATTAATGTAATAAATAGTCAACTCATGATTTTATCCATGTGGATTCAAGGACCCCACTATTCTCACCAGTGGAATGGTAAATAAGTACAACTTCCAAGGTAGGATGTTCCTAACCACTATTCTTACTGATGGATCGGTAATCAAAATACAACCCAAGGAAAGAACACTCTTGGCCACTATTATCACCGATAGATTGGTAATCAAGGTACAACCAGTCCTGACCCACGTGGTGTTCCACTATAAATAATTAGTGTATTCCCAAAAGTTATTATCATGTAATGGTTTTATTTACTTGAGTTGGGACCCCACTATTCTCACCGGTGGAATGGTAGGGTACAACTTCCAAGACAAGATGTTCCTGACCACTATTCTCGCCAGTGGATCAAAAATCATAAATAAAAATCTAAGGTATAAAGCTCCTGACCACTATTTTTGTCTGGTGGAACAGACATATACAACCGGTTCTGACTCACATGTTATTTCACTTTAAGTAATTAGTATCTTACCAATGATTTTGATCATTCAAATAATTAATTTATTGAAGTTCAAGGACCCCACTATTCTCAACCGATAAAACAATACCATCTAGACATATAGCTCTTGGTCACTATTCTTGATTGGTGGAATAGTATCATAAGTAAAACCCCTAGGCATAAAGCTCTTGGCCACTATTCTCGTCCGGTGGAACGAACAAGTATAATCAGTCATGACTCACATGTTATTTCACTCTAAGTGATTAGTATGTTATTCATGGTTATTTATTTCAAGAGCATCATATAAGCACACACATAAACATGCAAGACACCTATCCCAATATATCCTCATAAGGATGAACCACAATCCCTTACGAAACCCTAATCTCATGAGTTTAACATAACTTCTCCCCCGGTACTCATTTTATCACAAAATTGAATACCAATCCTTAAAATATTATTATTGATAACAAAGCCAAAAATCAAGGTTTAACTCTAATGCTTTGCAAATGCGATAATAGCTTACCTTTAGGGTTACTATTTACTTTTTCTCACAAAACCCTAATTCCACAATTTAATCACAACTCTTCCCATAAAATCTATACAACCACCAAATTTAATATACCTTCCCAAAATATTATTATTGACATCATATACGAAACTTGAGATCTAACTCCCACATTTTACACATGCGATAATAGTCTACCCTTAAAGTTACTACTTACATTTTCCCTACAAAGTCTAAATTTCACAATTCTATCATAACTTTTTTTATGAGGCTTATATGACTCCCAAATATAATATGCATTCCTAAAATACCAATATAACCAACATATCTAGAATTCAAGGTCAAAATCAAACAATTCCCATACGTGATAATAATTCAACCTATAAAAGTATTATTCTCACCTAAAACGACTTTCCTCATTTATTGGATTTAGACCATTCATTTTTACTCCAAAATTTCCACATAATATACTTAACCTATTTTGGACCACTTATCACATTAACATGCCTGGTATTCTATTTTTAACCCATATTGACCAAAATGCTCATAAAACAACTATAATGCTCATTTTTCCCTCAAAATTCTATGAGTCCCACTATGAATGATTTTTCAACCTTCAATACATTCTATCATCATAAAAATGCATAGATATGATTATTTATATATATATATATGTCACATCCAAAGTTATTTCAACCAACAATATACACAACTTATACTTTCACGGCTTTCTTACCTTTTCTTCCAACATACAATACCATATATCATAATACAAATGTCAAGGTAATATTTTCGTACAATAATGTCAAGCATGGTAATACAAGCAGAGATACACGTTTGCACATAAAAGCCCGAACTATTACATGTATCATTACTAAAATGCCGCTAGACCATATAATATTGATAACCATGCTAAAATAAGTGATAATAAGACAATAGACCCTTATTCTCATATTTAACATCAAATGATACTTAACTCTCATATTAACATCAAGTAATACTTATCATGCACGTTTATTAGAATAATCCCCATAATGCATGCAAAATTACCAAAATGCCCCTAAACCATATAATATTGACATTCATGCTCAAACATGTGTTACTAATACAACAAACCCCTATTCTCATACTTAGCATCCATTAATATGTAGCATGCATATTTATTAGAGTAACCACCATTTTATATTCAAAATTATCAAAATTCCCCTAAGTCATATAACGTTGATATTCATGCTAAAACATGTATTTCTAATGTCACAAACCCCTATTTTCATTTTCAACATCACATAACACTTAGCATACATATTTATTCGAATGATCACCATCATACATTAAAAATTACCAAAATATCCCTAGACCATAAAATATTGACATCTCTACTAAAAAATGTATTTATACTACATCAAACTTCTATAATAATTCTTGGCAATATATATAACACATTAGGCATCCCGGTTAGGGTTAAATATTATGATATGTCTTAATGATCAAATTACCCCTAGGACTCATAGTAGTAATATTTTTCCTATAAGTGTCCATACATACTTAACCTTAGACCCCTTCTTATTCAACATTAGACCCCTTCTTATTCACCCTTTCATATACATAACATCTTACACAGGGTATCATGCATTCTTTTTCCATTTTCCAAGATAACATTGATAAATTATGGAATTATTTGTAAAAAATCATATACACAAATCACATGTCAAAACCCTAATGTGATAATATATGATATCCAAACATTTTAGTGGAGTATAAAGGATACCTTATTTCTGATAAAAATAAACTTTACCAGTAACCGGCTAAAAATGATTAGGCTTTGTTAATAAAATTTTGTATCTAAAAATAATATCCAGAAAAAGGGGGGAGAAGGCTTGGATTGGCTGGAGGGAAAAAGAAGGGAGAAGAAAGAAAAAAAAGGAAAAGAAGAAAAAGAAAAGGGAAATAGATTTAGGGTTAGGATTATAAATTATATTAAATTTGGTCTATTGGGAAAATATTATATTAATATATCCAAAAATTAGGGTACTTATTTAATAAAATAATTTTGGTAAAATTATGGATTTATATTTTTTTAAAAAGAGTAAGATAAAATGATAAAAATAGTTATGTTAATTTATTAAATAATTTTCTTATGTTTGTAAGTCTAAGGTTCACAAAAATAATTAAATAAATAATTAAAGGTTAAATTTTTTTGGATAAGAGGTTAAATATGTTAATTTTAGGTCATAAAAATTCGGGATGTTATATATTATATATTTGATTTTAGTGTGGGTTGGAGGGATAATATTTTTCTAAATTTATAATGTAACTTGCGGGAGAAGATTTAAGGTGGGATTATTGAATTACAAGTAGTAAAAATGAACCCCACTTGGATTTGTCCAACAATTTTGAACAAGGATAAAAGATTAAGCTCATCATTGAGGAGACTAGTCCTACATCTCCATCAAACAAAAAATTCTACCTCCTAATATTGTGAATACTTATTGGATACACCCGAATTCTACACCAACAAATAATAAAGGCTCTAATTTTGGCATATGAATAATATTTAATTAGAATTTCAAAAATAATATATAAATCACCACATTGTAGCATAAATAATCACCATAAAAAAATGTATAATGAGCATAATAGGTGTCATAATTAACTTTAAAAAATGCATAAAAACCACAATGACACACTTAATCTCCGGAGATAATTACCGTCACATAACGGTAAAGATAATCACCATACATATTTACATAAACACCATATAAGTGTATATAATCACCACATAAGTCGACATAAACACCATAATCGATCATATAATCACCATAAAAAAATCATCATTGTAATAAATACAATCACCATGGAAATATATATAATAAGTACGATAGCTAACATAATCAACATAAAAAAATACATAAGAATTGCAACACGCATAATTTGTATAGAAATGGATATCAGATACTAGTAGAAATAATCATCATATAGATGTACATAATCATCATATAAGTTGGCATATTCATTCTAGAAAATGGTAAAATTTTAGCTCATAAATGGTAAAATAATTTTTTTATGTCAAAAGTATACTAATGTAGGTCTCTATATAGAGAAAAAAATCACGATTATGATATAATTTTTTTATTAGCACACATAATCCCTATAAAAATGGGCATCACATATTAATAGAAATAATTACAATATAGATACACATACTTGCCATATAATTCAGCATAGTCACATTGAAAAATAGTAAAATTTTAGCATAGAAATGATAAAATAAAAGTATTATTTAAGGCAAAAGCATATCAATATAGATTTTTATTTATAGAGAGAAAAATTATGATTATTATAATATAATTTTTTAATTATTTGATAATTTAAATTAAAGCTAAATTAGTTTATAAAAATATATAATAAAAAAATGATTTCACTTGAGTGTTTGTAGTTCTATACTCTTTGTTGTATATAATAATTTACTCAAGTCTGTAAAATCAATGCCACTAAGTCAAAGATAATGCTGGTAAAGAGAGATTTCTCATTCAATCAATTCAAGATTTGTTTCCTATTATAAGGTATAGGGAGGGTCATTAACCTACTATCTAACCATAATCAACCTTAATTGAATTGTCTCAAATTTA
Source organism: Tamarix chinensis (assembly GCA_030549775.1). Lineage (NCBI taxonomy): Eukaryota > Viridiplantae > Streptophyta > Magnoliopsida > Caryophyllales > Tamaricaceae > Tamarix > Tamarix chinensis. The sequence continues at coordinate 43,267,164 of CM060179.1, read as the reverse complement.
ATTAATAATTAAGTAAAGCAAAAGAAATTTTTTTTGATCATCCTTGCCGTGAGATCTAACTTGCTCCCCATTAATTAATCCTAATTACATAACTAATGAAAGTTGATATTGGCGGTTGATAGATCATTAAGGACTATTAATCTTCTTCTAATGACATCTTGCAATTTATTGTGACTTCTAAGAGCATCCATAGTAGGGGAATTCTTGTTTTTGGGGATTTTCATACTACAAAATAAATCTCTCTCACCTTTTCCAATCTCATACAATAAAACTTCCTTACACTACAATAAAGGGATTTTGTTTTGTAAATAAATTTTTTATTCAAGTTATTATTTTATTTTAACTAAAATACACATAAATTATTATTTTAGATATTATATTAATACAAAATACAAATATTTCCTAAAATACTTTTACAATTAAATATTTAGAGTTAACATTTAAAGATTAATTATTATTAATAATAAATATAATTAATGCTCATTTATTCTCAAATACATATTTACATAATAAAAAATAATTAGCATTTACGATGATGACAAATAAAAAGAGTAGTTGTTAATGACAAAAGAAAAGGAAAAAAAAAAGCTTACATTGGAGCAATTTTTTTTTTTTGAATTTTGTATCTATAGCAAAATATGGGAAATAGAGTTGATCCATATTTCCTTGTGTGCATGTGTACCATGCAAATCAAATCATTTAGGTGTGCACTACGATAGTACATTAGGACCCATCTAGCAAAAAAAGACCATTGATGAAAGAAAAAAGGGATGACTTAGTGCAGGAAAAAATCTTGGTTATTCCCCCTCTTCACCTTATATGCTTCAATAAAAAAATGCAATAGAAAAATATAAAAAAAAAAGAAGAAGGAAGTTGATAGTAGACCAGGGGTTAAAAAAAGAATGATGCAACAAAGACTTTCCATACAACTGCAACCTCTCTTATACAGCCAAACTACTCCTTTTAGTTGAGGGATTTTAATTGTAAAAGTACCCCCTAATTTTACCCCACTATTGATGCTCTAAGAAGTTTTCTTGTCCAAACAATTTCAAGATTGAATCTTAACCCTTGTTGTGTGAGAATGAAATGATGTCATTAATCTTTATTTATCCACATGAGCTTGCACCCAATAACTAAGAATGTTAGAATCATGATTATACCTAGAATTAATATGGGTCATTAGAAGTAAACTTTATAATTAGATCATGGCATCATAAGATCCTACAAATACCATAAAAATATGAATTAGATATACTTATATGCAACAAAATCCCATAATTGAATTAAAAAAAATACTTATTAAGTTCTTATTTGATCACTAATTAAGTTGTAGCAAGTAAAAAAGCAACACAAATTGTTGATTCTATACATATATAAATGTTTTTATATGGAATATGCATACAACAAATCTCACAACACTACATAAAAAAATTACTTATGAACTAAATCTAAATTAATAATTAAATAACATTAAAAATTTAATGTATGTGCTTTATTACATATAGAGTTTGGACATTTCAAAAGTAATTTTCTTTTCAATAATTGACTTTGTTAATATCTTACTCGTACTTTATTTTTATTGGTTGATGCTCAATATATAGCATGTATGAAGTATTAGGACTAAGAAATATAGTAAGAATAAGAGGAAAATTAGATTTTAAGGTGAATAGAAAACAAAATCATAGCCAGTATGTAAAATTGTAAGATTTTACCTAGGGTCATAAGATCCTATCATGATTATACTAATGTAAAGTCCTACCTAGCATGATAGATTGTTTAGTGACTTTTTAATTGAAGAAATTTAAGATTCAAATCAAGAGTTTAACAACTATGATTAGCGCTTCATAAGAGTTGTTTATCTTAGACTTGTTTTACCCCTTCTCCCTTGAATTATTATTTTTTCCTTCAGCTATAATAGAAACAATGAATCCATGCTGTTTCTTATCCCTAAGTAGAGAGACTAGTTCCTTCTGTATGCATCACCTCATGTGTGGCATTATAGGTGCAAAAAAGTGCAAATTAACTAGAGTTTATGCTTCTTGACTTGAGTTTGAATGCCAATATGGTGTCATAATATGATATGAACAATTGAGGTAAGGATATCACTTTTTGTGACCTTACAAAATCAATGAGACTTGCAACATCACTTTGGTAACAAGCATATCATGATCTTGATGATAAAGAAGAAGAGATTACATACCTTTAAATGTGATATGAAAATTATGGTGAAGGAAGATAATAAAATATTCATCAACATCATCACAATCACCCTTACCGACTTCAAGCATGTGTTGAAGACTCAAATTAAGTTAAGTTCGATGATGAACCTCCTTTAATAAGGATAAGTTAAAATTGAGGATTCAAAGAATATAATGAGATATGGTCTTCTAAATTTAGTGATAATATTAATATTAGGGCCTCATTAGGTAGGATTTATATAGATGAAGAATTCTTTGGTGTGATGAAAAAATATAGAGCTAATCTTGTGAAGTATTTGGAATATAGGTTGAATTGAAAGGTGACATAACCATTTAGTGAAAATTTTCATGTTTCTTCCTTCAGACTATAAGAAGTATATTTTCCTCTAATACCAAGATTGCACTCAATATCAAAGATTGATGATAAAATAAATTAAAATTTTGTTTAAGCTATTGACACGATGCAGTCTTTTGAGAATAAAGAGCAAAAAATTAGTTACATCAATGATCTGTGTTCAGCAATTGAAGATTAGGCGCATCTATAACCCATATGAATAGTTGATGAAGCACACAAAATCGAATTGAGTAAAGAAAACAAATTAAATCATTTGTCTATAACAAAGGCTAAGGCTTAATTACTCTAAATTAGCATAGAAAACTTACAACCAAGACAATCAAGTTATTATGACCCCAATTCGTTTTCCTACAATGTGAAAATAAGAAAATATGGTATCTAAATAACAACAAAAGACATATGAATGGAATGAAGAAAGAGGCATCACATAATAAGTATATAATATAATATCTCAAATTTTAGCTAAACCTAATCCTAAGTAATTTACTTTGTAACCTAATCCTAATTTTAGGAAATTAATATTTCCACCTTACCTTAATTCTCTAACCCTAGAATTTTAACCTAAACATGATTTATTGATAATTAAACTACCCTAATATCCTAACCCAAATGTTATTAATCTTATCCTAATCAAAAACTAAACCTATTATTCTCCCTTTTTCTTTTCCCCTTCTTTATCTTTTCCTCTTTCGGCCGAACTTCTCCCTTTCCTTTTTTGTTTCCCCCTTCTTCCTGTATGATACATTGTCCTTAGACAATGCTTCCCATGTCCCATTACCTACCTATCTCCTACCAAGCCACTCCTTACCCCCATCAACAACTCCCAAACCCTACCATTATGGGTTGGTGTTGAATTTTTCGGTCGATTGCACCACCTCTTTTCTCATCTTTGTGCATGTATAAGCATATATATATATATATATATATATATATATATATATATATATATATATATATATATATATATATATATATATATATATATATATACCTAACATTAAATTCCATAACCATCTCTTTTCTCTCCCTTTTTTTTCTACATAAATTCCACCACCAAATTCCTCCTTCTCCTCTTCCTTGTCATCGAGAAAGCTATAAAAAAACTCACCACCAGCAAACCTCACCAAAGCACCCTCACCCCCTTCAGTCACTTCTGTCATTTTCACCCCCTAATCAATGACCACTTTCATCACAACCCACACCTCCAACTTTGACCAAAAACCCCGTAGCCACTCTCCTTCTTTTCATAAACCAAAAACCCCCCTCTATCCTCGAAACCTTTCACCACATCCTACATCTCCACTTTTGTAATACCTCCCCACAACCTTCCCATTTCTTTTCTTCTTTGCTTGCGGCACCAATAGCTAGTGCACACCCCTATCCTTTGGGCACTTCCACCGTTGCATCCATCCTCCCCTTCAGCCCCTTTGGCTATTGATCACCACCTAGAAATGGAAGCTTGTGTCATTACTCCATCCCCCCTCGACACAACCCACCATTCCTCTCCATTTAGTTGTGCAAAGTTTTCCCAAACACTTCTTTAGTTGGTTCATTTTTTCCTCCATTATTCACCCTTCAATTTCCTTAACATTTCCTTAATTATGTGGTTTAATCCTAAAGGTGTTTTATTATGGTTTCTTAGGTGATTTTCCCAAGGTTTTTAAAGAGATGGAATAAGATTTATATACTTAAAGACCATAGTCATTTTTATAAGAATAATTGTTGTAGTATAGGGTTTTTTATTACTAAGCGCTATGTATGTTTTTTGTTATACCATGTTATTGTTATCATCATATTATTGTTATCATGTGATTTAATGTATGATTTTAATGCTATGATATGCGATTGATATTATATGATAGAAAACGATTAAGTGAAGATTATGTGGTATCGTTAGGGGTGTTCAAATGGGTAGCCATGGTTTAATCCAACCCATAGTATTTTAACCCATATTACTCATATAACCCATGGTCTAACCCACGATGGGTTGTATAAAATAATTAATAATTTTTAACCCAACCCATCATAACCCATGAATTATACGGGTTGACCATGGGTTAACATAGGTTAATATATATACAAATAATTCTATCTTGACCTTTATTATCACATCTTCCACCACCACTTCTACCACCACCACCACAATTGTTTTCCTTCCTCTTTTATTCCCCCCCCTTTTCTTCAATTCACCACCACCTCCTTCAATATGATAAAATAATTGAATCCTTCCTTCTTATCATACAATATTAATGTTTTGAGAATGAAGTTACAATTGCAATATATGTTAACGAAAAGACATTTTTACTATATAACAAGTTCTAATACTAGTTTTAAAAAAAAAGCTCAATTAAACTAGTTCATCGTATCTAATTAACAATTATCTACTATATAGTCCAAAATGAGTACAACACTTCATTTCTAGCCTTCTTAATTAACTCTTCATGGGATGAAAGATCCATATTGCACGTCATGGGTGAAACCTGAAAAAAAAAATTCAAACTTAATTTAAAAGTAAATACATATATAAGTGTATAACAATAATTGTTTAAACAATATTATAAACACATACCCATTTCCAATTCCTCAAGCACCTCTAGACATTCTTCAATTTAAATTGGTGTAGAGGAAGATCTTAACCAATCTTGGCCACAAACTAGAGCTTCAACTATCTTTGGAGTTAAACAACTCCTAAAAGGATCAAGTATTCTACCACCGGCGGAAAACGCACTCTCCAAAGCAACAGTAGAAATCTGAATAGGCAATATGTCACGGGCCATAATCGAGAGCACATGATATGTGCTAGCTTTAGACCTCCACCAATGTAAAATATCAAAGTTGGGTTTTTCTTCTTCGATGCTATCATCTAAATACCGCTGTAACTCGGATTTGCTTTTTTTCTTCTCCACATCTTGCAAATAAAGTTGCCAATCTTCTTGGCTTTCATTCATCACTTCCTCCACATTAGGAACGCCATCTACATTTGTACTTGGTAGGGGTTGAGACAAAGAACTAGGAGAACCACTACCATGACCCAATGATAATGTGGATAAAGAATAATAATAATCAAACAAGCGTTGTAAAGTATCATCCACTTTCTTCATTAACCTTACAACCTTTTCCTCATTTTCATCCTTATAAAACCTCTTGAAACGAAATTGCAAATACACCAATTTATAACGAGGATCCAAGACCACTGAAATAAACAACATAACATTCACCTTTTCTAAATCACAATATTTCTCAAACTTTTGTTTCATAGCTAATGCCATTCCCCGAAATGTAGAATTTTGACTACAACACCATTTTATCAAGATCGACATAATAGTGTTCACCTCTTTAAAGAAAATGTTAGAGGTTATATACTTAGACCCCGAAATTCTCTTCGTCACATGATAAAAGTGCTCCAAATATTTATGTAATGACTTCAAAACACCCCAGTCAAAATTCCTTAGCAAACCTGAATTTCCATCAAGAAAAAACATTGACTCAAGAGCTTTTTGATTTTCTAGTGCAGCTTCTATCATCATGTATGTAGAGTTCCAACGAGTGGTAACATCTAAACACAATGCCTTCATTGATACCACCTTTTCTCTTATAACACATTTTTTAAACCATTCTAAACGAGACGGAGAGCTCCTCACATACTTCACACAATCACGGATAGTTGCGATTTCACCATCCACCATATTAATTCCATCCTTTACCATCAAATTCAAAATATGTGCAAAGCATCTAACATGTAAAAAATCACCATTCAAAAGCAGTGAATTTCTTCTATTGAGTGTCTCTTTCAAATGATTAATAGCTGTATCATTAGAGCTAGCATTATCCACAGTTATTGTACACACTTTATCTAAACCCCAAGATAACAAACAATCATCAATAGCTTTTGCAATATTTTCTCCACGATGAGGGGTAGGGAGCACACAAAAATTGATTATTTTTTTATGTAACTTCCACTCTTTATCAATGAAGTGCACGGTTAAACACATATACCCAAGGTTCTGGACCGATGTCCACAAATCTGTGGTCAAGCACACTTGAGATGATGCTTGTTGAAGACCTAACTTTAAATTTTCCTTCTCATCTGTATAAATTTGTATGCAATCCCTAGTTACCGTTGCTCTTGAAACCATATGAAATCTAGGTTGCAAATGCTTACAAAATCTTCTAAAACCCTCCTTCTCAACAAAACAAAAGGGCAACTCATCAACTATTATCATCCTTGCAAGCTCCTTACGACACAATTCTTGATCAAATCTCCAATTTTTCATATCAATATGCACATCATGCTTCTCATAAGTAGCATTCCCCCTACTATTCAACTCATTATATGGATATGATTGACATTTGTCTAAATGCCTAATCAAGGTGCTTGTTCCATCGGTATTTTTCCATTTATATTCTTGATTACAATACTTACATTGTACAGATGTGATCAAAGTGGACTCACCTTGTTTGATTTGTGTAAAATGCTCCCAAACAAGTGAGAGAGTCTTATAAGATTGCTTTCTTTTGGAACTAACCGAGCTCAATTCTTCAGACATTATAAATATCTTGTTAAATGTAAATAAGAGGCATAAGTAAATAACAAAATGTGCTTGATCACCTGAAAAAAATAATGATATGGTTTGTTGTTAATGATGAATACTAAAATTCTTGACTTTTACGCAGACGTACACATGCATGCAATACGGTAGTTTTACAAGAAATAATACTTTGAAAAAATTTCGGTCAAAGATTTAAGTTTAAGGCTTGTTTTCCACAAGTTTTCGTTTTTATTATTAAACGAAGTTATTTCTATGCTTATACCATCGAAACATATCCAGATATACAGCTCAAGCCCATTGGCAGCAAATTTCATACAGATTGAACTCGATACTTCGAATGAACCTAAATAGCTTTCTTATAAAATAATAATAATAATAATAACAACAACGTGATCGACCGCCCAAGTTTAAAAACAGTCCGCGGGCGTTGCGGCAATTTCTTTTCTTTTGATTTGTTTTAAACATACGGCGGCTTGAAAACGTAAACAACGACATCAGAGAATGGGAGGTGGAGAGAGAGGTGGTGGCGGGCGGCACTCGTAAAAATCGAACGATCAAATCTATTACTATTAAAGAGTAGTGTACCTGGTGTTTGACCGTATGGTTATGTTGTCGAGGAAAATGAACGAATTGGGAGGCTGTCTGGGAATGAAATGAGATTAATTCGCTGCAGAATCAGATCCGTTGTCGGAGGAGGGGGACGAGCTGCTCAGCAGCAGTGTCTGTAGTTGCTGACATTGTAGAATAGTTGGGCTATTTCGTAATATATATGAAATAGTTTCTTCAATCTCCAGAGCCGCCGCCCCAGCAACGGATGACGAAGACCCAGCGAACACCAGTGAGTAGCAGTAACAACAACCTACGCAAGCAGGGAGCTTCGGTTCGACCCCGTTCCAGCGCCTGCTTGCTTCATCCCCAACGTACGATGCAGTTGGGATGGAGATGTATCGACGAAGAGATAATTAGGTTGAAGTTGTCAAGAAATTGACCGAGGAGTGAGGAGAGGCGGAGACAGAAAATATCTAAGACAAAATATTTCTGAAACCCATGGCAACTCATGGATAATTACACTTAAACCCATACCAGCCCATATTCAAATAATATATACATGGGTTCAACCCAAAATAATCCATATAAAATAACAACCCAACCCACTTATATTATATCTTAATTTTATGGGTTGGGTTACAACTTACCATGGTAAACCCAACCCATTGAACAGGCCTAGGTATCGTTATCATATGTGGAAACCCTTGGTGTGATATATAATTATAACATGGTTTTTATTAAGGTATGATGAGTGTTAAATGATTACGATAAGGTGTATGGAGATAAAGGAGGAATTGGAAATAATATTGCCAAATGTATAAGATTTGTATGAAATAAGGGTTTTGTTATCAGTAAGGGCATTTTGGTTAGTATGGATTTAATATGAGAATCATGGTATTTTAAGGTATTATATCATCTAAATTATGCTAAGGAATTGATATGAAATTTCTATAGTAGTGTTGAATGATCTAAGTTTAATAAAGTATGAAGATGGTTTAATTTGAAAATAGTAATCCTAAAACGAGAAGGTTATTATCACATATGCAAAAAGGTAGAGTTAGACTACAAAATTTGGATATGTTGTTAACATTAGTGTTTTGAGAATGTTTATTGAGTCTTGTATTTGTTTGAGACCTAAAAAAAAGTTTATGATGGATTTATGAAAATAGGGTTTTTAAGCCCTAAAAATAGTAACATTTGAGATATGGTTAATTATCGCATATGCAAGACCTTAGATTTAGGCATTAAAATTTGATTATGTTGATAATAATAATATTTTAGGAAGATACAATAACTTTGGTGCTTAAAAGAGTAACAAAAGAAGAATTATGATAAAAGTGTGAAATTAGAGTTTTTAGAAAATATAAGGGTCTTAACCCTATAAATGACCTTATGATCTCGTGATGTGCCTTACCTAATTTGAATATGTTCTATACTTATAAAAAAATCATGAATAAAACATTAATAATTTAAAGTAAAAGATCACATGAGTGGGTCTATGGTATTTTATGGGTCTGTGCATTAGTTCGTTCCACTGGATTAAGAATAGTGGACCCCAAAATCAACGTAAAATATAATATGATTTGAGATAATTAACCTAATGAATAATATAGTAATGGCTTAAATTGGAAGAGTATATGAGTCAGGATAGAGGTGTTGGGTTCGTTTCACGGGACGATAATAGTGGCTCATGTGTGTTGTTCGTGAGAGGTACTTTAAACCATTCCATCGATTTAAGAATAGTGTCTCAGGAGAGGTTTTTCCTAAGAGGTATGGGTCTATTCCACTAGACGATAATAGTGACTCAGGTGTGTTATCCGTAAGAGGTACTTTAGACCGTTCCATTGTGCAATACCCTAACTTTTTATAACCTTAAATTAGAACATTGAACCTTCTATATATATAAAAAATAATCTTTAAATATTAATTTAATTATTTTTGTTAACATTTGGGCTATAACTCTAGATAAATTATTTAATAAGTTAATAAAAATAATTTATCTTACTCTTTTGATTTAAATAATCCCTAAACCCATAATTTTATTGAAATTATTTTTCTTAATTTGATACCCTAATTATTGGATAAATTGGTATAATATTATCCGAATAACCTAAATTTAATCTAATTTTTAATTCTAACCCTAAATCTCTTTTATTTTTATTTTTCCCTTTCCCCCTTTTCCATTTCCTTCCTTTTCTTCCCTTTCCTTTTTCTTTCTCTTCTCCCTTCTTTTATCTCTTTTCAAGCTAGCCCTTCTCCTCTTTTTTTTTTTCCTACTTTCACCTACCCTGCACCTTTATTTCTTTCATCTTCCTCTTCTTCCTACTTCAGCCAGCCCTCCTCTTATCCTTTTCTTTCCTATGCAACCCTTCCTAAACTCCTTTCTTCTCCTCCTTCCTCTGTTTACGCCCCTACACAAACTTACCCTTACCTCCTCCCCTGCATGCCTACGTTGTTTTATTTTTATTCCTGACCAAAATATGCCTACACCACATCCCTCCTCGTTCCCCTTTCCTTCCCTTTCTAACCCCCCAAAACACCCTCTCTCCCCTTCCTTCATCGACCAGCCCTGTAGTCCCCTACCTATCAGCTGCCAACCACTTCTGCACCCCCTATCTTACCTATTGTCCCCTTGTAATCCTCCCTTGTTGTTCCCACACCTAAGGCCCCATCCTCCTCTCTCTCTTCTTCTTCTTCTTCTTCTTCTTCTTCTTCTTCTTCTTCTTCTTCTTCTTCTTCCACGTGCCTTGCCTCTTCTTGTAATACCCCAAAATTGTAAAACCTAGAATTTAATGATTAATCCTTATTTGGAATAAAATTTAATTATTTTGTGGGCTTTTAATATATAAAATGGATACGATTATTTAATAAATTAAAATAAATATTTTATTATTTTATCATACTCTTTTTATTTAAATAATTTTCAAACCTATATTTTACTAAAATTATCCTCTTAAATTAATACCTTAAATTTTAAATAAATTTATTTATTAAAATAATTTCTCCATCCTAACCCTGATTCTAACAATTATTTTATTTTTCTTTTCTCCTTTTTCCTTTTCTTTTTTTTCCTTTTTTTTTCTCTTTTTCTTTTCCTTCCCTTTTCTTTTTCCTTCCTTGGGTCACCAAGCGCTTTTCTTTCTTCCTCCTTCCCCCACTAGGTCGTCGGCCTTCTCCCTTCCTCCTCACCCGTCTAGCCCTTCTTCTTTCTTTTTTTGTTCGTTCTTTCTCCCCTTTTTGGCCTACCTCCCTTCTTCTTCCCTTCTCTTTCCTTCTCTCCCTACAGGTCGAGCCAAATCATTCCCTTATGCCTGCACCAACTCCCCTCTACACCTGCCATTACAGCCCAACCTGCCCTCTCTCTCTCTCATCCCTTTCCTTCCATTTTCAACCAAACACCCCCTACACAGCTCCCTCGCATGCCTCCCCTTTCCCTTTTCTTCCTTCTTTCTCCCTACCACCCTACCTAACCTGAAACCCCCTCTTTCCCCCTACAGCCACCTACCCTGCACGACCCTACCTGCCCTCCTTTCCCTCTTCTTTTTCTTCTCATTCTATTCTTCTCCTCTGCCCATTTTCTCCCCCACCCCCTTGAGCTCTCATTCTCCCCTTGCCAATCCCCTTTTTCTCCTTCTTTCTTTCTTCTCCTCCCCTATTTTTGCTTCGCCACCCCTAACTACTGTCTCCACCGCCCAACCAACCACCACTCTGACTCCCTTGCCTCCCCTACTTCCTCCTTGCACTACCCAAGGACCCACCACCCCCTACAACCAACCTTTTCCCCTTCCTTCTCTTTTCTTCTCTTTTCGACCCTCCTCCTTGCATGCCACCTTGCGCCACCCATTCCCCCTCTTTTGTCGCTGTCGAAGCCACTCCTCAACCACCTGACATCCCCCTGCAACCTCCCTACCTCAGTATGCCCAAGAACCCCCCTACAACCTCTCCTTTACCCTCTTCTTTTTACTTTCGTCTTCTTCTTCTTCCTTCCTTATACCCATTTTCCAGCCCCTACCACCGCCTTCTTCGCCGCCCTAGGTCGCCACTCTTCAAGCCCCAGCCACCACCTACACCCAGCCACTACCCCAACTCCCCTCCACAAGCCACCACCTGAGCCTCTTTTTTCCACCTTCGTCCACCTCCCTTCCACCCTTTTTCCCTCCTTTTTTGTGCATGTAGCTCATGTTTCCCATACAGCGTGAGATCTGCTAGAGGTTTTAGGTTTATTTCACCAAAATTTGAGGTATAATGGAGTTAGTATTAATATGTATTTAATAATATTTTTGTTAAAAAAATATTCTTTTAATTTTCTACTACTAATATGTTAATCTTGATATTATTTCTAGGTATAAATTTTTACTAATCAAGCTTAAGCTTTTTAATCGGGTACGATAAAGTTTAGTTATTGGCGGAAATAATATAATCATTATACCCTACTAATATGTATGGATTTATGTATGCTAGCACATTAGAGTTTTGGATGTGTTTTGTGTGTATATTATGGGTTGCTAATTGTCTTATGATTTTAATGTTATGTTGGAAAAAAAAAAGGAATGAAAAGCATGTTATTGTATGAAATATGACATTTGTGGAAATAGTGGGCCTTGTTGTTTATAATGATATTAGATACATGTATATGTTATGATAAGTAAATATGACCATTTGTAGTGGAGATAATGCTAATATGAGCCCCATGGGCATTTTAATAATTTTACTTGTACATAGGTTGTGATATAAATAAATGTGCATGGTAGGTGATAATAGGTATTAATGATGAATAATAAGGGTTTGTGGTGTTAGATGATGCATATGGACCATGGATGTTAATCTTTTATATATTAGGGGTATTGTAGTAATTCTGCATGAGAAAAGGGGTAATTTGGAAAATTAATAAGTAAAAAGGTTAGTTTGGTAAATTTGCATGAGAAAGGGGTAAATTGGTAAATTAATAAGCAAGAAGGGTATTTTGGTAATTTTGGCATGAGAAAGGGGTAACTTGGTAATTTTATAAATAAAAATGATAATTTGATAATTTAACAAGTATGAAGGGTATTTTAGTAATTATACAAACATGCATGAAGGGTATTTTGGTAATTATACAAGTATGAAGGGTAATTTGGTAATTTCAAAAGTATGAGGGGTATTTCGATAATTATACAAGTATAAAGGGTAATTTGGCATTTTGGTAAGTAAAAGGGTATTTTAGTAAATAGGCAAGCAAGAGGGATAATTTGGTAATTTTCTAAGTAAGAAAGAGTAAATTGGTAATTTGCATATAATAAGGCAATTGGTTTAATAAGCCTTCCTAATAAGTCATAAGGGATATTAACTAATATAAGAAGGGTTTATAGCATAGTTTTAAAAAAACCAAACCGGACATCGAACCGGTCGGATTACTGGTTCACTGGTTTAGTGATCGAACTAGTGGTTCGAACTGGTCGAACCAGTGGTTCAATTGGTTCACTCAATTAAAGTCAAATCTATCCATATTTATTTAAAAATACAGTTTAAGTATTTAACACTTAATATTACAAAATAACATAATTAAAGTCAATTAAAGTGATCATTACATATTCATATAAGATCATAAAATAACATAATTTCATATTAAAAGTCTCCTACATATCAAATACAATTACAAAATAACATAATCCAACATCAAGTCACTTACATATTCATAAATAACTTAAAATAAAACACATTAGTTTAGAAGTTACAATTCAATTACATAAATTAAATGGTTCGATCAAAGAGCTACTCATCCAATCCTATAAATTATCTATATCATCTCCAACGTTAGAAAATATAGGAATAACATTTTCATGCATGCGATTATCTTCATCATCATCATCTCCACTCTCCCCTTCAACTTCATCATCTTCATTTCCGTCAATCTCATCCAATACGTCTACAAAAATGGAATAAGAATAATTACTTAAATTATTATATCAACTTATATAAGCTATAAAAAGGTATGAGCTTCGTACCTTCACTAGGAATGTCTTGAATAGTGACAGAAGCTAATTTATTTCTAAGCAAATCAAGCTCTTCGTTATTCAAATTAGATGGCTCATCCATAAGAATCCAAGAGCCTATTGCATCAAACTCTTCAAAATTAATTAGGTCATAACTTATCTTAAATCTATTTCTACACAAAAGAAAACAAAATTAGACAAGCTTGGTAATATTATCATATAAAATAAATAACTTTATACATGATTTAAAATAGTAAGACAACAACAAATTAAATTCACACCTTTGTTGCAATCTCAAGTTAGAGTGCACAAAAACTAAATCATTGAGTCTTTGGTGCTCAAGTATATTCCTTTTCTTCGAATGGATATTCTCAAATATGCTCCAATTTCTTTCACAACCAGAAGTACTACAAGTCTGGCTTAAAACACGAATGGCAAGCTTTTGTAGATTTGGAGCACCACATCCATATAATTCCCACCATTCATCTACAAAATCATTATAATAATTTACTAAACAAACTAAAAAAAATGTAAATAGATATAAAATTTTGATAATACCTTGAAATAAGTAACAAAATCATACCTGGAGCAAAAACACAACGATCTTGTACAGCAGACCATCTTCCAAAATCACCTTCTGTTTTTCTAAAAGAACTGATCTCCCTCGTTAATTTTGACCTCAATGTGAAATTTCCATTTGCATATCTCTCAATGACATCAATAACAGAAGACACAATACTTTGATGTTGAAAAAATTCATATGAGTACTGGAAACGAGGATTAAACCAATAACCAGCTGCATGTAAGTTCCTTGAGAGTTGATTATCCCAATGAGAAGAAATAATTTAAAGATAAGGCTCTACCCTTTTCTTTCTCCTATGAAATCTAGCAACCATATCATCTTTAGCCTTGTGAAATGCTTGATACAAATAACCCATACATGGTTTCTCTCCACTATCCACCAATTGCAAAACCGTATAAGAGGTTCGGTAAGTTACACAATTATAGCACACTCCTTCCAAAATATGGTATCCAACACATTCTCCACAAACTTCTTACCCTCCCTATCCTTAGCATAAGCACGAGAGGTCCACTCCCTAGACACAACCATCGCCCTAAGAGCATTCTTATGTGTCAAAATGCTTTGCAAAGCAATAAAATTAGTAGCAAACCGAGTAGGAGCTGGACGAATAATCTCTCTTCCTTCCGTGAACTTTCTCATCAAATGCAATGCATAACAATGACTATAGATATACTTGGTTATTTTTTAGGCATGCTTGACAATGTCTTCCACCTCATCCAACTTACCCATATCTTTAAGCATCAAATTAACACAATGTGCAGCACAAGGAGACCAATAAAGTGACTTAAACTCATGCTCTAACAACCTTCCAGCAGCAACATAATTCGCAGCATTATCAGTTACCATATGCACAACATTTTCAGCACCAACATAGAGAACAATATCTCTAAATAACTTATTCAATAGTTCAGCAGTTTTTGAAGTATCAGAAGCACCAACAGACTTTAAAAACACAGTACCCTTTGGACAATAAACTAAGAAGTTAATTAAAGTTTTATTATGTTGGTATGTCCACCCATCTGCCATAATAGTACAACCACATTCTTTCCAATGACAACGAAAAGTCTCAACATAATTATTCACCTCTTCAACATTTTTCATTAACAAATAACCGCAAAGAGCATGAACAGTTGGTCCCTTATAACCAGGACCAATGTGAGCTATACCATCAATAACAGACTGATAATAATTAGAATTTGCAGCATTAAATGGGATACATGAATCAATCATCCACTTAGAAATGAGAATGTCAACTTTCTCAACAGCATCTTTGCTTTGTAACACACTTTTTAGTGTTGGTTGTGCCCCTGCAGTTGTTCTTGGCATGAAATGACGCCTTATAGTATTTTGTTTTCCTTTGTCTAAAATCCTTAATTTCTCTCTTGATTTGAAACTACTAGTTACCGTATGAGGAGGTATCAAACATGGCTCTTGGTGTGAAGGAAAGTCCATTGAACAATATGGGTTATCTTTGGCTAAAAGCTCTTGTGCCTTTCTTTTTTTCTAGCAAACTCTTCAATACTTTCGTTCATTTCAAAACCAACTTCAGGAGGAACTTTTTTACACCTCTCTTACTTGACCTTTAACACCAGCTAAGTGTTGTTTGACATGCTGGATTCCACCCCCAGAAAGATGCTTAGAACAATATAAGCATTGTAACTTTTTTTCTCTTATTAGCATCCTCAACTTCTCTACAATGACCCCATGCTGGATCCTTCTTTCCTCTAGAAGTACTTTGAGAAGAATTTGGTATAGAGCCAGTATTACTAGCCTCTGCAGACATCTTTAAGGCACAAAGAAGAAATTACAAGTTACAAATTAATCATCCAAAATCTAAATTAGATTAGGCAAAATTTTAGAGAATCATCACAAATTTAGTGGCAAACAACACTATATATCCAATAATAGAGCATACTTCTCAAATTCAGTAGCTTTGAAAATGGATACTTGAGATTAGGCATTCATAATCAGCATCAATAATACCAAAAAAATAATAGACAGACAACATATTCAGCATAATCATCATAATCAGCATATTCAGCATATTCAGAGTCATTCTGATTTGCATACCAATGGAAATGGTGAAAATAGATCCAAATTAAAGAAGAAAGTAAGTTGGCTTAGGACTATCAAGAGAATAATGGAGGTTGATAACATAATCAGCATATTCGGAGTCATTCTGATTTGCATTCATAATGGAGGTTGAATAGACTGAAAATTTGAGGTTTGTTGCTGTTGAGAGGATGATTTTAGAGCTGATATGCAACTTATGTTATCCGCTGAGTGGTTCAGAAGAATGAAAAGTTAAAACAAGTTATGTTGGATTACATTATGTGCACTGATGAAGAAGAGAATAAGAATAGGACTGTGGATGCAAAACTCAGTTCATTTTTGGATGACTGTTTGGGTCTGGAATATTCAAGTATTCAACAGAAAAGCATCATTTTTGGAGATGCACGACTGTGACAGGTTATTTAGGTATATAGATTGATTTGCCCCTCCACTTCTAACTAATCACAATTGCCGCATTCAAAAAAGCAAGGGATATTCAACATAACTTAATACCTAAAATTATTCCACAGAAATCTCAACACAACTTAATTCTTGAGAATCTCGATAGAATTCAACATAATTCAGGCTGAGATTATTCAACATAATCAATATTCATAAAATGGACAGAATTCAACAATAATTATACCACAAATTACTAAATCGATTGCATTCAATTCAAGTATAACATAATTAGCATTCAAGTATTCTGTATTCAACAGAAATCGATTGTATTGTGTATTCAAGTATGACATAATTATACCAGAATGGTTCACAATTGGCATAATAGAATTACATATAATCAAGACTCAGCTATGAAAATTAACAGTGGTAGTTAAACAACACCATTCAAGGAAATAAAAATTAAAAATACTCACCTGAGATTGAAGGAGGTCAAAGTTATGAAAATGGGCGACAATGAATTAACAAATCAGGGGAGATGGAAGTCGTTGCACCAGGTGAGGTTGCAGATGGTGGACGAACCACCAACTGCATCGGGCGAGGAGGTTGAAGATGTCGGATCGTGGACCAACCACTAATTACACTGGGTGAGTATTGAGTATCGACTTCCTCAATATCGACGATGGATTGCAGAATCAACGACCAGGATTGAAAACCAGAAGAAATTGGATGAAGCACCTTCTGCGATGGTCAATGAGGACGTTGAATAGATGAAGATGAAGGCAGACGAATTTGGTTCTTACGCCTTACAGTCGACCTCCTCAGTGTCGAGACTCGAGAGCTCAAGCTTCCACAATCAGCTATAGAAGAGAAGGCAACGGTAAAGTTAGGTTTAGATTTGATTTGCCAAACAATGCTTAGGTATCGGCTACACTACAGTATGGTAGTCCGACAGTTAACAGTAGTAGTATAGTAGTTTGTATTTGTAACTTTGTATGTGTATTTTTTAGTCTATACCAGTATATTAGTATATCATTATAATTGAATACAAAACCGGGCTGGTTCAATCTAAAACCGCCGGTTCCTAGTTTTCGAAAAAATCGACCGGTTTTCTCGTTTTGCACCGGTTTTTTTGCTTAACTGGTTAAGCATGATTTTAAACCCAGTTATATAACCGGTTCATTGGTTTATTGGTTCGATCGGCCGGTTCGTTCCGGTTTTTAATACTATGGTTTATAGCCTTAGTATCACTTGTTTAAGTATAACCATGTGCCTTATAAGGATAAGGGTATTTTAGTAAATTGGTAAGTATCATAAGGATAATGCATGGTATAGGGTTGAATGGATAATTAAGGGTGCATTATGATGTTAGTTTCATGATCATGCAAGGAGTGCCTTAAATATTAATGATGCATGAAAATGTGTATTAGATGTGCTAGAAGTACATGTTAGGGTTTATATGTTCAATGATCATTCAGTGGATAGAGTACTTGATTCCTTGGTCAGTAGTCCGATTATGATACAATAACCTATTAAGGCATGTGAATGAATAAAAATGAATTATGTGATTAAAGTAGATGATAAGAGGAGGCCATAGCCTTAGGGGCATTTTGGTTATTTTAATTTAAGGTGCCTAAGTATAATAATTGGACCTATGATTGCCTTAGTGGACTATTTAAGTTAACATGGACTTTGATAATGATAATTATATAATCAAATAAAAATGAAAAAAAAAGTATGTGAATGATGTGTTTCTCATGATCAACTTAATTAAGACAATAATAATTAAAGTGGAAGACCTTGAGATCGAAAATTGTGGCTCTTTAGAGGTTGTTACCCTAAAGATGTGGTTTAGCCCACTATTATTCTAGATTTTGCTGGTTAGTGCTCCAGCCAAGCCCTATATCTTACTCTATTTAGTTCTACAAACCTACTTAGGGGGTATGCATACTTATGGATTAGGTGTTTTTATTGGTAGGGTATTATATGTCCTCGTACACCAGTGTGACCACTGTATCTTTACATCCTTGGGTTGATAGTTGGAGGCAATTGTGCTGCTTGTATGTGCCATTATGACCGGTGTACCTTTGTGTCTCCGGGTCCATAATCTCTCCCTTGAGTTAAATAAATGGAATTGATGTGCTAATCAAATAGAAAGATACTAACCATATAAAGTGGAAGATTATTAAGTAGGGCCTAGATTGATCCACATGTGAGAATAATGGCCATGAGCATTTTGCCTTGGAGACCGTTCCGCCAACAAATAATAGTGGTCAGATGCATTCTACCCTAGAGTTGTATTTTCAATCTATCGGCTATAATAGTGGGGGATCTTGAGCTCAATAACCAAACCTTAGATGATAATAAATCATGGAAAAGATACTGATCATTCATAGTGGAACACCATGTGAGTCGGGGCCAGATCAATCCGCTAGCGATAATAGTGGTTAGGAGCATTTTACCTTGGAGACCGATCCACCGAAAAATAATAGTGGTCAGGTGCATTCTACCTTGAAGTTGTATTTTCGATCCACCGGCTATACTAGTGGGGTTTACATACTCATGTGGATGTAATTTGAGAGATGACTATGTATAATATTTAATTAATGGCTTAAGTTTAGATAATGATGATTAAATGTCTGACCTATTTTTATGGTATGAATGTGGCATTGGTGCCTGTCATCATGTGTTGATGGTGTACGGTTGGACACTTGTAACTATATTACAAAGAGCTACGCTTGTATGCTCTATTGTTAAGTGCTGAAAATGCTAAGTAAATGGACTTTGTGATATATGATTCTTGCGGTACAAGTCCATCCCATGTTGTTGTGTTTACTTTTATGCATTGTGTATGTTATTGTTCTTATGTTTGAATAATATATTGCATACAGACCCTGCCTTTTAGTTTTGTATATAGAAAGAGTTACTCACTACCGTAGTACTGAAGGGTTCCTTTGTGGGCCTCTACTTATTCAAAGGGTAGTGTCCCTTACAAGCTAGCCCATAGGTGCTATTCAAGTTCCTTATGGGTTAAGCGCATAAGGATTATTCTGGAAGCTTTCAGGGTTTCTCGTTTAACTTTTATTTTCCCTATTTAATGATTTTATTCTTGCAACAACTAATAATGGATTTTATCTTTTGTAATATTTTTAACACGCTACTCTGATTTAAATGTACTCTTAGATTTGTGTAAATTGTGTTATATTCTTTTAAAGCCTTAGTACTTGGTATTGGAATGGTGGAAGGAAACTGGTCTGGTACTAAGTGTGGCAGTGACATCCCCAAAATTTACTGTATTTGCTTCCACTTAACATTTAATAAAATAAATTTTTTTAGTAGTGAACTTTGGGGGTATTACACTTCTCTTCCCCAACCTTCCTTTCTGATTTCTTTTTTCTTCCCTACCTATGTTTTCCTCACAATCACCTGCAGCAACACCCATCACCACCTCCCCTCCTTCTTCTTCTCCTTTTTTTTTCTTCTCCTTTCCTTTCTGCACTATCCTCGTCACCACCTTCGACCCTTCTACACCACACCATCCAACCACTACCATCTCCACCCCCACATCATACACAAAATGGCTAAATCAACGCCACCCCAACCACCACCTCCAATCACTTACATCGAGCCATACCCCCCTTGCGTGCATGACTCACGTTGCTCATGTGTTTAATAAACATTTTGCGTGCAAAATAATCATTTGGCATGTCAGGTAACTTAATTACATGATACATAATTTAATTATGGAGTCTTATCCTTTTTATGGCAAGTTGATAAATAAAATGGGATTTGTAGTGGAAATGGATGGTAAAGTGGTAACTTTAGCCTTAGGGGTATTTTGGTTATTTTTGGCCTAAAGTGCCTAAGTGTGAGTAATTGAGCCTAGGATGAACATAATATATTTTTTATGTTGACATTGATAATGATCTTGATTATGGTTATCTTAGAATATTTGGCAATGAAATAAAATGGTTAAGTATTAAAATTGGATATGTGTGATTAATATGTGTTTTTGTGGTCACCCTTATAAAATACTAATACTTAAAGTGAAAGACCTCGATATTGGAAATGGTGGCTCTTTAGGGACCGCTACTCTAAAGACGTGGTTTAGCTTATGCATGTTTATAGATTTTGCTGGTGTGCCTTCGTGCCCTAGCTAGGCCCTATATCTTACTCTATTTAGCTCTACGGACCTAAGTAGGGGGTATGCATATTTATGGATTAGGTGTCTTTGTCGGTAAGCTACTATATACCTTGGTGTACAAATGCTACTAGGGTAGCTTTGCATCCTTAGGTTGATAGTCGGTAGGATACTGTGATGCCCTTATTGTTGGTATGATCGGGGTAGCTTAGTGTCTTTGGGTTCGTTTGATCTCCCCTTGAGTAAATAAAAATGGCAATGGTTAATATTTAAATGGAAATGATAATTGGGTTGGTTTGTAGCAACCTTTGTGCATACCTATGGGCTAGTAGCAACCTTTGTGCCTACCTGTGATGATGTGTATGTGTTGGTTCTATTGATGGGCCTACCTGTGTATCGAGAAGTTGTGGGTTTGATTATATGAATTGCTATGGTTATAACTTGAAAACGATGTGGCTTTCTAATTATACTACAAAGAGCATCGCTTAAATGCTCCATTAGTAAGTTTCGGTTATTTCCAAATAAACGAGTATTGGTAGTATATGGTCTTGATGTTATGTGGTTATATGAATAATTATTGCATTTAAATTAAAATATACATAATTAAATGTTCATGTATTGTTATGATGCATTTTATGTGTTGTATGCGGTCTTTGCATATTAGTCTTGTATAATGGGTTACTCGGTACAATTGTACTGAATGATTCCTTTCTTGGGCCCCTACTTATTCAATATGTAGTGGCATTTTTAGGTTAGCTTGTAGGACTCGTTCAATGATATCCTTCGAGTTGAAAGTGTAGGGTTATCTAGGTTCTGTCCGGTAACTTTGAATAGGAAGTTTCTGTAATTTTTATAATCCTTATGTATTTCCTTTCGCTGATAATTTTGTAACCATTAATAATGGATTTTATTCAAAATGTTATTTAATTTCTTTAACTCTTTCACTACTCTGATTTATAATTGTGTTATAAAAATTTTCAGTAGTAAATTTTGAGGGTATTACACATTGGCTTAAGAATAGTAGGGTTGCAGAACTCAACATAAATAAAAGAATGAAATGATTATGTCTAATAAAGAGGCCTAGATCAGTACTTACCTTTGGATATTTTTTGTATTTACATGTGTACTTATTCTCTACTATGAATATATATATTTAACTATATCCCTAACTCGATAGTATTTTCACCTTACTTGGTACGTAGAGTACTCACTATGATTTTTATGGGTGTTGCTCAATCTCATGAGCAGAAAACCCTGATACTTTTGTGCAGGTCTTTGAGGACCATTTGGATAATTTTGCTTCCTATGATGTGTTGTATTAGGAGGAGTGATTTTTCCTGTGCTGTGTATTTGGGTGAAGAGTCATGTTGTTCGGATGATGTTTTTACTTGGATACATTTTGACTCTTCGATCCATAGTATCTCTTTTGTTGCATTTTGTTATTGTACCCTAGATTTAATCTCTAAACTTATATTTACATTTATAAAGATTCTCTCATTCCTATTTACTTTGTTTTACTTTTAATGGTTTTAACCTTGTGATTGATGTGAGGATGGTATGGTAAACCAAACTTATATCAATTAACCATCCTCACATCAATTACTGTGATAACACCTAGTATTTTGGTCATAAGTTTCCATTGTAAAACAATAATTTTCAATAGTAAAATTTGGGGTGTTACAATTTGGTATTATAGCTTTGGTTGTAATTACCGTGTTTTGTTTTCAAAATTTAGTATTCAAACAATTCTTTGTCCGATTTTATCTGTCTATTTTATATTTGTGAAAACTTAATTATTTGAAACCCAAGATTGCCTTGTGAGGAATAGAGAATGGGTAACCTAGGTGACCGTTGAATATGATTTCGTGTATTATGTGTTAGTAAGATAGGAATATTTTTCCTAACGTGTTTCCTATTTTGTAGCCAAATCAACATGGTACTTAACGATCAGATTAATCATTTAGAGAAAGTTTCCAGGCATTCATCGAGTTCATCTGATATCCACCACTACCTTTGCATTACCTACAAGAGGGTATTAGAGAAGACTAGCTTCGAAGGGTAACGGAGATCACCCCTCGATCTATACTAGTGAGGAGGTACCAGTTATCCTGGAGAGATGGATCCGAGACATGGATAGGACATATGAGGCAGTCGATTGTCCACCTACTTGAAAGGCAAGTATAGCTATGTTCTTCCTTCGTGGAGCCGTAGATGCCTGGTGAGTAGGTTGTCATGCACAAGGGGACAATTGATTTCTTAGGAGGACTTCAAGATGACACTTTATACTAAGTTTTACCCCGAGAGTCTTAAAAGGGATAAGCTGAAGGAGTTCATGCAGTTGGCACAGGGAAACATAAATTTAAGGTAGTACCATGCTCGATTCACCAAGTTATTGATTTTTACGCCAGGGATAGCAGCAAGTGAGTACACAGTGATCTATCAGTTTGAGTAGGGGCTCCATTTTAGCATTAGAAAGATGATGGGTGCCATGACTTTCTAGGACTTGGCCACATTATATGAGCAGACATGTTCTGCTCCTACTCTAATATAGGAGTAGGCTTCCATCTTAGGTAAGAAGAAGTCAAAGAAATAGGGTTTTGAAGGTAGAATCTAGTTCTAGGGAGGCAAAACTATGGAAGTTTGGCAACAGAGTCAGATCTAGCCTAAGGGAGGTCAGTTTCGACACCAAGTTGAAACAGGCAATCGAAGCTAATTTTTGGATCAGCTGAGGCACTTCATGTGTAGTTTCTATGATCAGGATCATCCAAGGCAAGACTGTCTAGGCACTCCTATTTAGTGCAAAGCGTGTGGTCAGTTAGGTCATCAATCATTTGAGTGTTAGCATTATTAGGGTCAATTCCAGCAATAAGGACCTCTCTTACCATAGCAATGGGCATACTAGCAGTGAGCCTACTAGCCACAACAATAGTAGCAACAGAAGGAACCTCTCCCAGCCAGTAGTCAGCCTAGGGAGGCTAAGGAGAGAACATAGAGACCTTGCCATTTCCTTAATATGGAGAACATACCTAGGTTTCTAGAGGGCATAATGGAGGATACCAAGGATAACGGTCTAGTAGGAGCTTGAATGTCATCAGCCAGGTAGAGGATGGCTGAAAAATATAGTCACTAATGCGTTCTCCATCCTTTAGTTACCAGCTTATGTGTTGTTTGATTTAGGAGCATCTTTTCCATTGGTATCTTCTGTTTTTTTTTTGCTAGAGTGACTTTATCTTCATCTTCTACTTTATCTATGCCTCTGATGTTTCCTTCTAGAGATAGATTGGATTGTAATATGCTTTACTTGGATATGACCTTAGAGATAGATGGGATAGACTGCCTAGTAGACTTGGTTGATATGGACCTTTAGGACTTTGATGTTATCCTTGAGATGGATTTATTAGGGGAGGTACAAGGTAGTGATAGATTGTTCACAAGAGCGAGTCAAGTTGCGGGGACCTTAGGGTACTAATGTCTTAATATGCAAGCTAAGGCATACGATGAAGGTTTTATCTTCCCATACACTATACTCTTTGGTATAGAGGGGTTATTACCCTATGTATTTGTGTGGAGTTAAGATGTAAATTAGGATGTTACATCAGGAGTAGAATAAGGACGTGTCAACTTTGAAGGATATTTTAGTTGCTTGGGAGTTTTCTAACGTGTTTCCAGAGGAGATATTAGGTATGTCATCAGTACATGAGATAAAATTCAGTATTGAGTTCATACCGGGGACTCACCCTATTTTAAAGGTGCCTTAATAGATGAAATTGGTAGAGTTAAAGGAGTTGAAGGCTTAATTGGAGGACTTATTGGCTCACAGATATGTTATCCCTAGGGCGTCTCCATGGGGAGCACTAGTTTTGTTAGTAAAGAAGAAGGAAGGGAGCCTTTGTCTGTGTATATATTATCAGAGTCTGAACCAGTTGGCGGTGAGGAACCGCTATCTGCTTACAATGATTGAAGACTTCAGATTTGTGGTACTTTAATATTCTCAAAGATTGACTTAAGGTTGGGATACCATCAGCTGTGCATCGCTGAGAGAGGCATCATGAAAATTACCTTTAGGATATGGTGCGGGCACTCTAAGTTCATAGTGATGCCTTTTGGGCTCACCAATGCACTTGTCATCTTTATAGATTTGATGATGAGAATTTTCTAGCCATTCCTACATCACTTTGTGGTGGTTTCATAGATGATATTTTAGTATACTCTCAAAGTGGAGAGGAGTATATGCATCACCTTCATACAATATTGTCCCTCCTTAGAGAGCATAAATTATATGCCAAACTCTCTAAGTGCGAGTTTTGGCTTTGGAAGGTTACGCTTTTAGGTCACGTGGTGTCAATAGGAGGAGTTATCCTAGATTCGATGAAGATTTTACTAGTGACTGAATGGAAGGCACACATTATCATTCTTGAGGTTTGTAGTTTCCTGGGTTTGGTCGGGTACTACAGACACTTTGTTAAGATTTTTTGAAGTGGAATGTAGATGAGGACTGAAGCAAGCAAGATTTAGTGGAATGATGCATATGAGGGAGCATTTTAGGAGTTAAAGAAGCATTTGACTACAACACTGATGTTGACTCTACCATCGGAATCAAATGGGTTCAAGGTCTATAGTGATACATCAAAGCATATACTAGGTTGTATATTGGTGCAATATGATAAGGTAGTGGCATACGCTTCTCGTTGGTTGAAACAGCATGAGTAGAACTATATGGCCTATGATTTAGAGTTGGCATCAGTCGTCTTCACACTATAGATTTGAAGGAATTGTTTGTATGGGACTCAATGAGGATTCTTCACTGACCATAAAAGCCTTAAATATATATTCACTTAGAAGGAGTTGAACATGAGGTGGATGAGATGGTTCGAGTTAACAAAGGACTATGACATCGAGTTGACCTAACACGAGGGTAAGACCAACGTCATTGCACATGCCTTGAGTAGGAAGACGTTACACTTTTTGAGTGCTTTTGTGATGAATAATCAGTTGCTATAATTGCTCTGTGAAATGGGGATAAAGGTGATCCAGCATGGTGAACTTGAGGTCCAATGGTGTGCCTTAATGATTAAGCCCACAATTTTCAACGAGATCTGAGCAGGACGGCCTGAAGATGTTAAGCTCGAAAGGATTAGTTAGAAGATTCAGGAGGGTCGAGCTTAGGGATTTCAGATACATGCGGATGAAAACATTTGATATAGAGATCATTAGTGTATACCTCAGAGTTATGTTGATTTAAAGCGATGGATATTAGAGGAGGGTCATTGTACTTTGTATTTCATCCATCTATGAGGGGATAAGTTGTACAGGGACCTCAAGAGGATCTAGTAGTGTCCTCGCATGAAGCGAAAGGTTGCAAAATTTGTATTGAGATTTCTGACCTGCCAAAAGGTTAAGATCGAGTAATGGAGACATGTAAGGTTATCTCATCCCTTATGCATTTTGGGATAGAAATGGGACTCCTTCATGATGCATTTTGTGAGTGGGCTACCAAGGACTCACAACAAGTGTGACACAATCTGGGTGATTGTCCATAGGTTGACCAAATCAAGAGTGTTTGTGTCGATGAAGTCAACTTAGAGTATGAATCAGCCAGCCAATACTTATATGAAGTTTGTGGTGAGTAGGCATAGTACACCTACTGACATAGTCTCCAATCAAGATTGAAGATGAGTATCGTCGTCCACCCAACTACAAACGGCTAGACTGAGAGGAATATTCAAACACTTGAGGATAAGCTATGAGCTTATGTTTTGGAATTTTGGAGTAGTTAAGAGGAGCTTCTACACTTGGTTGAGTTCTCGTACAACAACAATTATCACACTAGTATAGGGATGCCACCCTTTGAGGCACTGTATAGACATAGGTGCTGGACACCCTTGTGTTGGAGCAACAATAATGAGACTATGGTACCTGGACCAAAGATGATTGATGAGACAACTTAAGAAATTTGGTTGATCTAGGAAAGGATGAGAGTAGCTCAGAGTCTCCAAAAGAGTTACGTAGATCGGAGGCCCCGTAGTGACATATTTGAGCTCGAGGTATATTAGTCCTTACGAGATTCTTAATAGGTTTGGGGAGGTTGCATGCCACATAGTACTTCCACCAGAGTTCTCGAGTTCATAACATCTTCTGTATCTCCCAGCTAAGGAAGTACATCGCAAATATGTCCCACGTGATTAGACTAGATGAGGCTGAGTCGATAACTCTTTGTACTACGAGGAGAGGCCTTTGTAGATTTTCGATACCAAGATTCGACAGACCCTGACGAGCTCAGTTCCACTTGTGAAGATTCTTTGGAGCACTCATGGAGCAAAGGAGGCGACTGAGAAGGACATGCACAAGTTGCACCTCAAGATATTTGGCTTAGTTGTGTTAGGTTTTAGGTTCTCTCTCTTTTAAGGGAGTAGTCCCCTGTAGTAGCAACTTAGGTAGAGTTCACCACCAATATCACATTCCTTACATCTTTTTTCTCTTCCTCCCCACCCTTGACTTTTGATGACGAAGTCTCTTTTAAGATGGCAGTGATGTAATACCTCGAATTTTAGCCAAACCTAATCCCGAGTAATTTACTTTGTAACCTAATTCTGATATCAAAAAA
Source organism: Tamarix chinensis (assembly GCA_030549775.1). Classification (NCBI taxonomy): domain Eukaryota; kingdom Viridiplantae; phylum Streptophyta; class Magnoliopsida; order Caryophyllales; family Tamaricaceae; genus Tamarix; species Tamarix chinensis. The sequence goes on along the minus strand of CM060179.1, from coordinate 43,239,761 downwards.
TTAATATTTTCATCTTTCCCTAATTCTATAACTCTAGAGTTTTAACCTAATCTCGATTTATGATAATTAAACTATCATAATATCCTAACCTAAATTTTATTAATCTTATCCTAATCAAAAACCAAACCTATTTTTCTCCTATTTTCTTTTCCCTGTTTTTCCTTTTCCCTTTTCATCTTTTAGTCAACCTTATCCCTTTCCTTTTTCCTTTCCCCCTTCTTCCTACATGAAATATTATCCTTAGATATCCTACCATGCCCCATCACCTCCCTATCTCCTACTAAGCCACTCCATACCCCCATCAACCTATCAACTCCCAAACCCTACGATCGTGGGTTGAGGTTGAATTTTTTGGCCAATTGCACCCGTCCTTTCTCATCTCTATGCTTGTCTGTGTGTGTACCCAACAATAAATGCCCCAATCATCTCTTTTCTCTCCCTTTTTTTTTTACAAAAATTCCACCCCCAAAGTCCTCCTTCTCCTCCTCCTTGTTGTTGCGAAAACAACCATACAATTCACCACCAGTAACCCTCACTAAAGCACCTTCACCCCCTTTGGTCACTTTTTTCATTTCCACCCCCTAACCCACGGCCACTTTCATTGCAATCCACACTTCCTCCTTCGAATAACCTCCTTGCAAGCTTCCCCTTTTCTTTTATTCTTTGGCTACGAAACCAACAACCGGTGCACACCCTTCTCCTTTGCCCACTTCCACTTTTGCCTCCATCCTCCCCTTTAGTCCCTTTGGTTGTTGCTTACCACCTAGAAATGGCATATTGTGCCATTGCTCCATCCCCACTCGGTAAAAACCACCATTCCTCTCCATTTTGTTGCACAAATTTTTCCCAAACACCGCTTTAGTTGGTTTGGTTTTTCCTCCATTATTTCACTCTTCCATTTCCTTAACTATATGGTTTAATCCTAATGGTGTTTTTATTATGGCTTCTTAGATGATTTTCTCTAGGTTCTGGAAGAGGTAGAATAAGGTTTGTATACTTAGAGACCAGAGTCGTTTTTGTAAGGATACTTGTTTTAGTCTAGGATTTTTTATTGCTAAGTGTTATGCATGTTTTTATGTTATACCATGTTATGGTTATCATGTGATTTAATGTTTGATTTTTAATGCTATAATATGCGGTTGATATTATAAGATACAAAATGAGGAAGTAAAGATTATGCAATATCGTTATCGTATGTGGAAAACCATTAGCATGATATATGGTTATAACATGGATTTATTAAGGTATGATGAGTGTGACATGAGTATAATAAGGTATATGGAGATAAATGGAGGATTTGGAAATAATGTTGTCAAACATATAAGATCTACATGAAATAAGGGTTTTGTTATCATCAAGGGCATTTTGATCAATACGGATTTAATATGAGAATCATGGTATTTTAAGGTGTTATATCATCTAAATCTTCTAAGGAATTGATATGAAATGTTTAAATTTATGGTGAATGACCTAAGTTTAATAAGTATGAAAATGGTTTGATTTGGGAATAGTAACCCTAAAATGATAAGGTTATTATCACATGTGTGAAACACTAGAGTTAGACTACGAAAATTTGAAATGTTGTTAACATTATTGTTTTAGGAATGTATATTGAATCTGGTATTTGTGTGAGCCCTACCAAAAAAGTTATGATGGATTTGTGAAATTAGGATTTATAAGCTGTGAAAATAGTAACATTTGAGATATGGTTATTATCACATGTGCAAGACCTTAAAGTTAGGCCTTAAAATTTGAGTATGTTGATAATAATAATAATAATATTTGAGTATAGGAACTAATTTTGGTGGTTAAAAGAGTAAGAGAATAAGAGTTGTGATAAAAATGTGAAATTAGGGTTTTAGGGAAATATAAGGGTCTTAGCCCTATGAAATGACCTTCTGATCCCGTGATGTGCCTTACTTGCTTTGAACATGTCTTGTACTTATCAAACCAATCATGAATCATAAATCAATAGTTTAAAGTAAAAGATCATGTGAGTCGGGTCGTGATATTGTACGAGTCTATTACACCGGATGATAATAGTGGCCTAGTAGCATTTTGCCCTGAGAGGTGCATTATTTCATTCCACTAGATTAAGAATAATGGGGCCATAAACTAAGATAATATGATTTGAGATATGTAAACTCATGGATAAGATACTAATTAATTAAAATGGAAAAGAACATGAGCCAAGATCGAGGTGTTGGGTTCACTCCACCATACGATAATCGTTACTCAGGTGTGTTATCCTTGAGAGGTGATTCAAACTATTCTACTAGTTTAAGAATAGTGAACCAAGAGCATGTTGCCTTAAGATGTGGGGATATGTTCCACCGGATGATAATAGTGGCTTAGGTATGTTGTCTTTGAGAGGTGCTTCAGATCGTTCCACTAGTTTAACAATAGTGAGGTCCTTAAACTCAACATAAATAAAAGAATGAAATAGTTATATCTAATAAAGAGGCTTGGATCAGTATTCACCTTGTGATATATTATGTGTTTGCATGTGTACTTATTCTCTACTATGAATGCATATATTTAACTATATCCCTAACTCAATAATATTGTCACCTTACTCAGTACATAGTGTACATCTTTTTTATGGATTCTACTCAATCCCACGAGCAAATGACCCTAATGCTTTTATGCAAGTCTTTGATGACCAATTGGATGATTTTACTGTCTATGATGTGTTGTATGGGGAGGAGGGATTTTATCAGTACTGTGTGTTTGGGTAAAAAGTAATGTTATCCGGATGATGTTTTTACCTGGATACCTTTTGAACTCTTTGATCCATGGTATTCCTTTTGTTATATTTTGTTATTACACCCTAGAGTTAATCTTCAAACTCATATTTACATTTATAAAGATTTTCTCATTTCTATTTACTATGTTTTACTTTTAATGGTTTTGGTCTTATGGTTGATGTGAGGATGGTATGGTGAACCATACTTACATCAATTACGATTGTAACGCCTGTTATTTTGGTTATAAGCTTCTATTGTAAAACAAATTTTTTTAGTAGTAAAATTTGGGGTGATACATATAAAGCCTACCTATAAAAATTGATTCATATGTGGTGTGTATGGATGTAAAATTAACCAGTGTCCTACTAGAAGTTATGTTACCTTTGTGAAGTAGATGAAGGTGTAATACTCCATATATAAGGAATGTTTTTTATTGTATTTACAAGAAAATAAATTTTAAACATATTGTTGAAACTAGGGTATCAATCAACTGGTACAACAAACTAATCGACCGGTTATATGTGTATTTGCTTTGTTATTCTTGATGAACTAGTCAAAATATCGGCCTAACCAATTGACTAATTATGTTAGAAACACAATATATGTTTTTTGTTTAAACTCGAATATCTTCCAATCATTTCCCTAACCTCAAAAATCTATCATAATTTATTTATAAATTATTTTTAGAGGTTTTTAAAATGTTATTGTAAACTAGTTTTTAGATTTAACTTCTCTAACATGATTCCCTCACCCTTAAATCACCTTTTCACATTTTTCCACTTTTCCCTTGATTTCCTCTTACATTTCTCTCCCCCTTGTGGTTGCATTGTATATCCCTTCTACAACCTCAAATCCCACCTTTTTGCTCCCTTTTCATATTGGTCCAAGATCCCCCATACCCCTTGGTCCATATCCTACATCCTAGCCTCCTTTTTTGCACTTTTCTCTCCCCTACTTAAGTGTGTTTTGATCCTTGTGTTCCTAGCTTCCTTTAGTTCAACCCATGTCTCTCTTCTCCTCATTTGTACTCAGCTAAACATTTGTCGACCTTTAGAAGCATTATCCTCCTCCCTAAGAGAAATCTCCAAGTGTTCCTTTATTCTTCTTTTCCTTAGCTTCTTCTCTTCTTCTCTCTTCCTCTTTATTTATTCAAATTTTAATCTCAAATATATTTTTGATAAATGATTTTCTTTTATTCTTGATAAGTGAGCAAGAATCCTAAGTGTTGGTGTGCATAATGGAATAGTCTTCCTTGCTTGAAGAACTTTCTTGATAGGTAAATGTGGCTAGATCTTATAGATGTAGAATGATGTGTGATGTATTATGGTTATTTCAAGCATTTGCTGGATGATGGTGCAAATGCATCCTTCATCTTATGAGACGGAGAGTGCAATCAATTATTTGCAAACCCGAATCTGAAAGCGACATATGCTGTTATAATGGTATGAATTTGATATTGTCTTCGATTCTTTGAAATTTTTTAGCATAAATCACTTAAATACAACAAACAACGTTGTATGTAAAGAGAATTTTCTGAATGTATAGATACCATGAACAAAATATAGGCTGTTAACTGCATTTGTATTACTTTATCATTGTAATTTTAACAAGCCTAAGACCATCAAAGCCCACAACGATAATATAAAGTGCAACATAGCTGTTAATCTGGGTGAACTTTTTTTTATTTATTATATTTTTGGTTTTCCTCTTTCCGATTCCTATGGGGACAGCAGTACTAAATTACTAACCATCAAAAGGTACGAGAGCCTGAGCCATTATTCGTTCCTTATCTTTGTTAACAGCAGAATAACGAGGAAGAGCGGCGGGGAAAGGCCCAGCTCAATAAGAATAAAAAGTGCAGGCAAGTGAAAAATATGACCGATGATAGGGAAGAATAAACCTCTTCCTCTTTCCTTTTACACCCACGATTGTTACTTAGTGCTCGTTTGGTACGGGGGTAATAGAACTTTTTTCCCCCCTACTAGGATGCCAGGGAATCAAACTTAACGGTGGAATATGAGTTCACTTTTGATTTCGTTTTCCCTTTCCCCATAACGACGGGTATGTGCGAAATTTCAATTACAGCAGCAAGACAGCGAGTAGCAAAGCCTTCAGCCAACTGTGTTGGATCTCTCGGCCTATTAATAAGGGGAAGCTAGCAAAATATGTTAAAAATGTAGTCTTCTGACGCTAAAAATTTTGATTCCCCAAACATTAACGGGGGAAAACCCCTCGTTATGCCACATAGGAAGAAATCATCATTTCTTATGGCAAAAAGGTGAGCAACATCCTACGGTTTAACAAACATGAAAGTAGCAGAAACATTCAAATCCATATCCAACAAGAAAATACATAATAAGTTCAGACACCAAGAAAAGTTAAAATACATCAAGTCCGAGATTTGATAGCATAATTCTAAGAATCTTCAGCAGCTGGTTGAGTCAAACCACACTTCACCAACAACTTACTCAAGGACTCTGGGGAATGTACCTGGTACTGAACTTTCCCAGATGGTGTAAGATAGACCTCAGCCAATTCAAGCTTTTCTGAAGTAAGACTAGTGCTATCCATCGTCTTACTTAGAACCTTCAGTGCAAGCTCAACTGCCTCTTCACGACCAATTTCATCCTTATAGTCCTGCTTAAGCATTGACTGTGCAGCCTGATTATTTGCACCAATTGCTGCAGCTTTCCAACCACCGTAGTTTCCACTAGGGTCACTCATGTAGAGCTGGAAGCCAAAGTTTTTGTCCCACCCTGCAAAGAGAAATGAAACACCAAATGGGCGAAGTCCACCAAATTGAGTGTATCCTTGCTTGGTATCACACAGTGATTGAACCAGCTGCTCCACTGGCATTGGCTCTTGGTAGGCATAAGTGTAGCGCTGGGCTTGGACTCTGGCAGTGTTGATCAGGATGTTGGCATCAGACATGATTCCAGCCACAGCGCATGCCACATGATCATCAATCTTGTACATCTTCTCACTTGAGGTAGATGTCTGGAGAAGCTTGGAAGTGACCTTTTTCTCACCAACCAAAACAACTCCATCTTTTGATAGAATCCCTATTGCACTCCCAGCATTACCAATGGCCTCCATTGCATACTCAACCTGGTATAGACGACCTTCTGGAGAAAAGATCGTCGTACGGCTGTCATACCTTCGAGACATCTAGAAGCAGTTGAGAATCCTGCAGAGTGCAAGTTCAAACCTAATTGTATCATTCCCACGTTTTGGATTCTACAACTCAATAGTGCTTGATTCTAATTGATTACATTAGAATAAAATTACTTCAGATTTCCAAGCACAATCATTTGAAGTCCAGGAACAACTTTAGTACCACTCCACCAAGAGGACAGAAAACAACATAGCACATTTCATTAGGGTATGTTTGATATCAAATTCACAATTCTGAAATCTGAACCCCAATTAAGTTTGTAATTACATAATAATAATAATTAATTATAAATATTGCAATAAAAGATGATGAAGGATGGAGTGAGGAGGGGGTGTCAAAAGAGGCAACTGTGTGAGCACAAAAATGACGAAATATAGACTGAGATGAGCTGCAAAAGAGAAGATGAAGATGATACAGGATTGAGGGAGAGACAGAAGAACTATCAGAGGGGAACGGAAAATTTCAGTCTAATTGACATGAATGCCTTCTTCATTTTTTTATTTCAATTTTTTGTGGCACTTCTTTTATTTCCAACAGAAAATATTGGAACTTATTTCTCTAGTTTAGAGTTGAACCCAAAGTGCAAGCAAAAATTTTTCTACCGAAAACCAAGAAACTGAAAAAAATCTCCCACCCCCATAAAAGCATATTCAAGCCTTTTTGTTTGGGGGGGGGGGGGGGTAGGGAGGGGGAGTTCTCTATAAATCCGACACTTTGATTATTGTTTAACAACCCAAGAAAGTAAGAATGAGAAAGCAAACTTAGTATGTACTTCATTCGTGTCAAAAATGAAATCATTTAATAATTTATACACTTTTTTGGGAATTAATAAATATAGAATTAAAATTTCCCATAAACTGCACATTGAAATATAGTAAATCATTTAATGCATAGATAATAACAGAGAAAATGTAAGGGTAAAAGTGGGAAAAAGTGACTTTTTTATATAAAAATTTGGCAATAGAATGACCTTTTTTTTATATGGATGGAGTAACATGTATAGTGGTTCAAGTGTCCCCACGGTCACTCCACTCAACCGGCACTGGTTCACCCTTGTATTTCTCAAAATGAAGCACGGTAAACTCTTTAACCAAAGGTTGATCCCACAAAATATCAGCTTTTATCAACTCAACTCAAATCAATAATCAAGCCCTCGTTTGGTATTACTTATCTTTCATAATTACTTTTAGATAAAAACTTCTTTTATAAAATTACTTCTTAAAAAGTACTTTAACAAGTAAAATACATGTTTGGTTTTACTTTTATTATATAAGTAATTAATACTAAAAAGCTACTTATTGTACCTTATTAGTGTTTGGTTTTTATTTTTTTACAAATTTACTTTTTATTTCTCATCTTTAATTTTTATCTTCCTATATATATATATATCTTTGGTAATAATTATTATATAAATTATGTAATATTAAATATTAAAAATCATATGAAACATAAAAAAAAATTATCAAAAAAATATAAAAAGTATAAAGATATTATAAAGTACTAAAAATTATAAAATTCTTAAAAAATTATGAACAATCACTAAAATTTTTTTTATAAAATTCACTAACATCTGAAATTCGGTAATGATCATATAATTCACTAACATTTAATTTTTATATCTTTTAATTATGTAAGATATAGAAAATTATTTTCGATGAGCTGAAGTTTGTACCAACTTCACACTCACCTTTCCAACTACTAGGCACAGAACCAAGTCCTGTGTCATCAAAGCCTTTCATCTCCGACCAGGCACCTGTGTCGAGCTACCTTATGATCACATCATTCTTTGTTGTGAACCACTAATCTCATGGCCACCTCCAGTCCAGACATAGGAACCCACATAAGAAAAAATGTCCCTAATCTCGTGGAGAGTAGTGTAAGCACTAAACTTACTACAACCTTGGCTTCTTTTAGTCCCCACTTGGATATCACTTCTGCCACCTGATAAGTGTGAGATTTTTATCGTGCAGCAAAGGAAATTCTTTCGCTTTTCTTCCTTAATTTCAGAGGAAGCAGAAATGGTCACAAAAAAACCAGAACTTCCATTCAGCTAAAACATGAAAATTTATCTGTATCCGAAACTCAATTCATGATTACTGTTTTCAATTTTTTTAAACATACATATCATTGCTCATCAGGAATTGGCGCCTGAGACCTAGAGGTTTCGTAGAAGGACCTAATGGCTTCAACACGATCAGACGACTGAAATTCATGGGTCATTGAAGTTGAAGGTAAAGAAGGGATTAAGGTCTCACAAATGGCGGCCAATGATTGTATTTGGAAGCGTGAAAATCCATGGCTGTATTTCTCTGTCCTCACTCCTCTGAACAATGGATGGCCCTTCCTTCTTCCTTCATCCATGGTAGTTGTGGTGGTGGTGCTGTTGCTGTTTTACGTTTTCCACTCCCTCCTCGCACTTGATGGTGGGTGAACCGAAGACGATAGGACACCAATTAACCCCGTTTCTCTTTCTTATTTTGCTGTTTTAACAGGGTTAGGAAACTCGGTCACACACCGTGCACCCAACCCCACCACTCACGATCACAACCTTCTCCACAATCTCCTTCCCCCACGCCTCGGCCATCCTGCACCCCACCCACCTGCCATAAATAATTGCGTACGCCGTACACCTCTGCGATTGGTATGATGTGAGTCCACAGTAGTAGAAGTAGATGGCGAGGAAGAGATCAGCGATTGGTATGAAGATCGGGATTTTTCTGTTTCGGAGAATGGTGAAGAAGCGACGCACTACGAAGAGGATGAGGCTTAGGTAGATCGACAGATGGTGTTGTAGGACCTTTGAAGTATCTGTATTTGATAGATGCTGCGGTGGCCGGCGGTGATGACTATCCAGCTAATGTTCATATACACAGGTGTGGTTCGGTAGTGTCGAACAGTGAATCCAGAATTTTGTTTTAAACGACTTTTTACTTAACTCTACCACCGTACCGGGTAGATATAAAAGTAATTTTGAAAAGTAAGTAAAATCTACTACTTGATTATAGCTTATAAAAAGTAGTTTTAAGTAATTAATTTTAAAAATAACTTTTAAAAAGGAAAACCAAACAGTAATAATTAATTTATAATTACTTTTTATAATTAATTATTTAAAAAAACTACTTTTCTTAAGTAAAACCAAACAAGCTCCAAATCACTCCAGCAACCAATTACAGTAGACCCTATATGTAGGTATGCAACCAAATATAATAAAACCTAAAACAGCTAAAAACAAAGACTAAAAAGTAATAATAAAACCAAGAAAATCAGCGAATTTAAATAATAACTAAACTACTGGTTTTACTAAACATGTAAAGAAGCGCATCCCCTTGGACATAGGCCTTCTTCCTGATATTTCAGCAAAGTTGGGCTATAACTACAGACCCTACAATAAGATGATGTAGATTGCAACACAAACTCACCTTTATTAATGATATATTCCTAACTCATGAAATGCAATTTGATCCTATATGTCAATATGCGACCGATACGTACTGGATTCATAGCTTGACCATATGTAAATAGTCTGATGCACGACATGAAAGTGAAATGAAAGTAGCTGATATTTATCAACATTTCAATTTGTGTCTCTTTCAACACTCTCTAGTTTATGAGTCTCCTTACTTGTTAAACATCTCCAACAATACTAGCACTCTTAGCAAATATTGTTTGTCTAACTCTCTTGATTTTATGAGTCTAGAAAGACTAAAACATGTTTGTTTAATTCCCTCAACTTCAAGAGTTTATTTTACTTTTGAACTTTCAAAAAAGCTGAACACTCTTAACACAACCATTATAAGATTACAAAGATTTAATGACCATGCATAAGAGAATTCAGTCCTCACTACAATAGAGGACAAATGCTTAAGGATTAATCTCATGATGCCAAGGAAATAGAACAAGCTCTAGTAGGGAGAATGATATCTGAACAATAACGATAGCAATTGCGAGTTAATTGAATGTTTTCTCTTAGAAGTATTTTATAATTTATATCCCATATAGAGAGGAAGCAAGTTTAAGATGGATGGGATGGGTGCTGGAAAGTGGTGTAATATGTCAGGCATGATAGTGGAAAATAAAAAAATAAAAACTTTGGCCAACCAAATTGCATAGAATTTCAATTCATACGAATTCATGCACAAAAAGCAACCTTTTGCTGCAGAAAATATAGGTCATTGGAAATATGATTTTCATCATCTGATTTTATATGCATGAAATCTCACTTGGCCATAAAAAAATCATGAACACAAAACAATAGAGCAACAGCAATTCTTGTTTGCCCAAAATTCTGACACAAATATTACCATAACTTGAGATAATAGTAAATAAATAAATAATAACTCCAACACTGAGTACCACGTTTTTGAGAGAGTAGAGACTAGACATCCTATACTTTCCAAATACATATATTCATTTCAAAACTTATTCAGAAGCCTTATCAGATTTTCTGACTTTGATAAACCTTTAGATCCAGATTTTATGTAATCATTTGAAATTATTTCACTCATATAAACTTAGTTCAAGTTAAATACGCATTCAAAAACAAGTTTTGAAATCATCTAAAAATGTAAAGACGTAGCTGCTCAATCATAGCTCTCTAACTGCAACCAAGTAAAGTTAAATATGTCAAGTTAGCATTCGTTCATCTTCTTGAAATTCTTAGATTCATCAAGTGGTGTTAAACCTTTAGGTTGATCTTTACTCTTGCACACTAAGCAAAGGCATTATTACAGGGATATGCTACCAAAATACATGATTGACCTATTATGTCGCAACCTGCCATAGAGATGACAAACTAAAAATTATCCCATGTTGGTTTGGCCAAAACCAATACTCAATTCTCCACTTTAGCTCTGTACTTCTATAGGAAAAAAAATAAAAAAAGTACCTCCTTTACTCAAACAATATACATCTAAAGCAGTGGGTTCCTCTAATCAAATGAATGACGTTATAATTCTAATTGCCTTGCACTTTCTTAACAATGATATTCAAGCAATAGACAATATACATCTAAAGCAGTGGGTTCCTCTAATCAAATGAATGACGTTATAATTCTAATTGCCTTGCGCTTTCTTAACAATGATATTCAAGCAATAGCCATGCAGCATTCACTATAAAACTGCCTAATCTCATTGTTTCATAAAAGTTATCAAAAAGAAATAGCTGGGCACAAAATTTGATTCATTATCAAAAATTTATCATTTAATAAATCCATGAACTACCGAAACATAGTCCAACCCTATTCACTCCAAGATCACATCTAACTTTAATGCAAACAGCAATGCCTGCTTGCATAAAGACGAGAAAACTTAAACAAAAACAAAAACACATTCTCAACGCAACTGAAAGTAGTGATAATTCAATCCCATAAAAAATAGCAATGAATTGGACAGCTAATAGTATGGGAAAACCCAATTGAACAATTTGCTCACCTCACAACACCAGAAATCACGATATCTATCCCAACAAAGTGTAATCAGTACATGGATTTTGAATATTGACAAAAGCACTAAAAGGAAGCTCTAATTCGTTTGCAACAAAAACAATAGAACCTCAAAGAGAGTAAGAGATGCATACGGAGGGAGAACAATAAGGGACGAGTACCAGCCAGTACAAGGCGAGGACGGAATTACCTGGGAAAAAAATAGAATTAAGGGGGGGTATTACACACACGCACACACATCGTAACAGACAACAGGAAAAAAAATTAAGACAGCCGAATCACTGAAAAACCTTAGCAAAGACCAGAAGCCGATAGCAAAGCACAGCAATAACAAAATAAACCAGACCGTCGATCCTTGTACAAATTGAATTGAATGGAACTACAAAATCCTATTCCTAATCAATAGATTCGAGAATATAATTAGGGCAAAATAAAGGTGCGGAGGGAGAGACACTTTCATAAGAGAAGCGAAAGATCAGAGAATGTGCGTACCTGACAAGAACAACAAACGAATAAGGTCAAGGAGCAAGAGCTAGCTGAGATGTAAGATGTAGGAAAGGTGCAGAGAGTGAGATAGCTTCCAGACGGAAATGAACATTAAAGGGTGGGAACGGTGAGGCTTTCTGATTCCCTCACTCCGCTCTTGCTTTCTTTTTGGCTGCACTGACGAAGACTTTTCCTCCAAGCCAATGTTTCGGAAATTGACCCGGCACACTAGCCGGTATGCGGTTCATCCGATTCAACCATGGTTCTAAACGAAAATCGTGAAATCTGGACTCTTATAGCTAAGTGATCAAATTAATTAAAATTGTTTGATACTAAATAATTGCTATATAAAATCCAAATTAATGAAATAATATCTGTTTAATAAAACCCCTAAATTGCTTCACCAATAAGTTAAACAAATGTGATCCTTATATCTAAATAAGAACATGACTTCTCAATCATTTGAATCAATATGTTTTAAGTTGCAAGTTTGCACTTCAAACAACAACAATACACAACAATAGCAACATGAGATGAGTTAATCAAATATAAGGTGCATGAAAATGTACCTAAGAAGATGGATCGGAGATTTGGCGTCGATAACTTAGGACAAAATGTGAAATCTAAATCTAAAATCAAGTGGATTAGATATAAAATGTTAGCTTAGAGAATAATTTTAGGAGAAGAAAACTTATTAAATGCATGAGAAAAGAAAGAAGATAAAGATAATAATAATAATAATAATAATAATAATAATAATAATAATAATAATAATACAAGGGAGGAGGGATGGATTCTCTCATCCTATTCCCACCTCATCTCACCAACCACACCAATAAATTCACCCTCCTATTCTTAATCTTCTAACCTTACTCTTACTTATCTCCTTCACCTATTAAATCCAAGTGTTAGAAGTTGTGTTGACTACACCTTGGTCTTGACTAGTTTGAATTTGTAGTTGTTACATTGCTAATTTGTTGGTTAAGTTTGTTAACTTCAATGGCTAGTTTTTGGATAATTAGGTTAATTACTAATAACTTGTCATTAGTAGTAGGAAGCTATAAATATATGAATGGTCATTAAGGTATTGTAATTTTTTATAATCAAAAGTTAAGAGATCAATATAAAGCCTTTTAACTTTCCTTTGATTTATATATTCTCCTTAGTTCTCTTTTTATCCTAATTTCTCGCTTTTTGTCAATACAATAGTAGTTTTTATTCTATCATGCATCATCTTCTTCCTCGATTCTTTTTACATTTAAATTGTTCCATCATTTATAATGACCACCTAACAATTGGTATTACAACAATCTATTAGGATTGGTAGATATGGGCTCAACCAAGTTTGATGGCAAGGGAGAATTCGAGCTATGGAGACTGTCATTCAGGGCACTCTTGGTGTAGCAAGGGATTTAATTATCTCTTCTAGGAAGAGATCAAATGCTGGCAACACTTGAGAAGAAAGATAAAACACAGATATTAGAGATATCACATGGCACAATTATCTTAAGCCCAGGTGATAAAGTGCTTAGGAAGGTTTCAAAAGAACATACTATGAAAGGACTTTGGGAGAGGTTGAAGAAATTTCACCTTATAAAATCACTAATGAAGAGGATTATTCTTAAATAAATATTGTATTCATTTAAGATGTAAGAAGGAAAAGCGTTAGAAAATCACTTAGAAGATTTTAACAAGGTGCATTTGGATCTTGAAAATGTTGAAGTCAAGATTGAAGATGAATGCGAGGTAATAATCTTACTAAATTAAGTACCAATGGAAAGGTATAACATCATTTTTTGTCAAGATAAATTATATCTTGAGTGATTATTTAATGCCTTAACATCTGAAGAAATGAAGAAACAACGGTCACAAAGGGAAGAAAGTGTTGTTGAAAGCCTTACTATTAGGGGAAGGACTGAAAGAAGAGATAAGAAAGGTCTGTCTAAATTTCACAATGGATCAAGGACTTCCTGGAAATGTTTCCAATGTCATAAAAGATGCCACTTGAGGAAGGATTACCTCGAGAGAGAAAAAATGGATAAAACAATAAGGAATAAAAGAAACAAATTGATCAAGGAGATGTTAACGTGATTTATAATGGTTGTGAAAGTGCAAAAGTGTTGGTAGTGTATTTGAATGTGGTTGGTCATGTATGGGTGTTAGATTCTTGATGTACATTCCATATGTGTTGTAATAAGAGAAAATTATTGAATTATTCAAAGGTTCCAGGGGGTCAAGTACTATTAGGCAATAATGAATCTTGTCCTATGATTAGGATTAGTAAGGTAATGATCAAACTAAGTATTGACATTGATTTCTTATTAAAGGAAGTAAGGCATGTTCTTGAACTAAAGAGAAACCAAATTTCATTAGGTTCTTTATATGGTGTGGGGTATATTGTTAAAGCAGAAGGTGGGATTTTGAATGTGATTCAAGGATAAATGGTTATATTTATAAGAAAGCTAGTGAATGGAATCTTTTTCCTAAAATATGGTGATAATATGGTGTCAATAAATTATTTTAAGGGAACGAATCAAACAAGATTTTTTCATGAGAGGCTATGCCATATGAGTGACAATGTTTGCAAATATTGAGCAAGAAAGAGCTTCTTGATTGTGCAAAACTTAAAAAATTGGATTTTTGTGAATGTTAAATAATAAGGAAGGCTTGTAAAATCAAATTCAATAGAAGCACACATAAGTCACAAGCAATGCTTGGTTATGTGCATGTGGATATGTGGGGGGAAACCAAGGTCGTGTAGAAAGGTGGAGCAAGGTAGTTCCTAGCCTTTATAGATGATTTTTCACATTTTGTTTAGATTTACTTTATGAAAACAAAGTATAAGGCTTTTGAAGTGTTCAAAAAATGGAAATGCATGGTTGAAATAAAAAAAAAGTAAAGAAACTTAGAATTGATAATGGCCTAGAGCTCTGTAATTAAGCTTTTGATCATTTTTGTAAGAAGAATGGGATAGTGAAGCATTGAACAATAATCGAGAAATCCTCAACAAAATGGTTTGGTTGAGAAGATGAATAAAACTATCCAAGATAGAGTGAGATGTTTGTTGATTAAGTTTGGACTGCTTAAGGTTTATTGGGAAGAAGCTACCAAGGCATATTGTCATCTAATCAATTGATGCCCTTCTTTAGTAATTAACTTTAAAACTCCAATAGCAAAATGGAGTGATGTTGTTGCAAATTACAACGAACTTAGATTATTTTGTTTAATATATTATGCTCATGTCAAGAAAAGGAAGTTGGATGTTAGAGCTAAGAGGAGTGTTTTCTTAGGATATCCTGATAGTGTGAAAGGGTATAAGGTGATGACTATAGATTCATAGGGTTCAAATAATTTTCTAAGAAGGATGTGAAGTTTAGAGAAGGAGTAATTTATAAAGATGTTGTTGGCAAATTAAGATCTTGAATTAATAGGGAGTAAAAGACTTGAGGTAGATCATAATAAATTAGAGTTAACGAACATGGAGGATTGGTATGCCCCTAATGAACAACAAGAAGAAAAATATTGCCTAGTACCGGTTATCAAGGGATAGAGAAAGAAGACACATACGTCCACCTCAAAGGTTTGGCTATATAGAAAAGTGGGTTTTTCCTTGAATGCAGCTTGCTTTATTGAAGATGAGCTATTAAAATACAACTAAGCAATATGTAGTAGTCAGAGCAGAGAATAGATGGATGCCATGAGAGATTAAATGAACTCTCTAATAAAGAACAAGACTTGAAAGCTAGTGGCAAGACCCAAGTATTAGAAACTAATGGGATGAACGTGGGTGTATAAGTCGAAAGAAAGTGGTGTGTTTAGTAATCCACCTAATTTCAAGGTTAGGTTGGTTTTAAATAGTTTTTCACAAGGATAGGGAACTAACTATAATGAGGTGTTTTCACCAGTGGTAAAACACACCTCGATTATATTTTTTCTAACTATAGTGGCAGATAAGGACTTGGAGCTTGAACAAATGAATGTTAAGACTACTTTTCTTCATGGAAAATTAAAATAAAAGTTTAATATGCCTCCATCACTTGGATTTATTAAGAAGATCTCTATATGGTTTGAAACGGTCACCTAGGGAGTGGAATATCAAATTTAAACAAGTTGCTAGGTTGATTGGCTTTAAAAGATCAAAGTTTGATTCTATTTTATATGTAAAAAAATAATGAAGACATGAGTTGGTGTATTTGCTACTATATGTGGATGATATCATTATTACAAGTGTTAATGGAGGTAAAATTAGCAAAGTGAAGAAGTCTTTAAGGTAGGAGTATAATACGAAAGTGCAAGGATGATATTGGGGATTATAATCGGTAGGGATAGAACAAATAGAAGACTTATTTTATCATAACAATTCTCTCAAATAAAAGAAGAAAGATGCTTGATGTAACACCCCAAAATTATGAACCAAAAAAATTTTGTTTGTAGAGTCAAGCGGGGAAGCTAAAATAATAAAAACGAATGGTGTTACCATAACACTTGACACAAGTTCGGTTACCTTTACTGTAATACCCCAAATTAAGCGGAGTGTTATAAGGATTGATTTGGCTACTTATATCAACATGGTATACCATTCTTTTGGTGATTCCATCCTAAGAACTCTACGGTTAAGCGAGCTGGCTGTGGAGCAATTTTAGGATGGGTGACCTCCTGGGAAGTTTTAGAAATTTTCTGAAAATTTCTCGGGAAGTGCGTGAGTGAGGACAAAGCGTGATGAAATGACTTGTGTTGATCTGTGGGGCCAGCCGATCAATCCGAAAGCGCTCCAAGGTAGCCCCCGGGTGGTCGTGTCGACTTGGGGTGTTACATTTACCATTCTCATACCAAGTGTTAAGGTTAAAATCATTACTCCACTTGGATTTAATACCTAATTACAAGAAACATAATAGATGAGACAAAAGATAAGTATTGTGATACATAAAAGCAACATCATATATTTCCAAAACTTAGAGAAAGAGAATACAGAATGACACGGGCATTTAAATATAACTGATATTAATATACCAAAAGACATCGGATAGCCCTAGGCTCTCTCAATCAAACTACCAGATTCAATTGAGCTATGAAACTAACTTACAAAGATCACTACCTATTGAATAAGCAGAGGCACATCAAAAGAACCCTTCAATACAATGGTACTGAGAAACCCTTAATACTAAATAAAAATATAAAAAATAAAACAACAGAGAACACATGCAAGGAATCATAATAATATATAGTATAAAACATTGAAATGTACATGCATCAATGAACCATTTATATAATCACATACCACCAATACCACATACTAACAATACTCGTTCATCTGGAATTAATTGAACCTTACCAATGGAACATCCAAGAGATACTCTTTGTATTATAAATAGAAACAACATCAACATAAGTCCAAGATATTAACCACATGCCACATACCTCATCATTAATCTCGATAAATCTCATAACACATGTAAGCTTACAAGCACAGATCAATAATGACTCATTGCATCATAGATAGGCATGAAGGCAAATACCAAAACACGAGTAGGTAAAATGCTGCTACCGAACCATAGATAGGCACAAAGGCTGCAACCGACCAATCCAATAGTCCATCAATCATTTCCATTTTTATTTACTTGAGGGGAGATCACATTAAACCTAGAGACACTAAGGTACTCTAGTCATATTGGCCCACCAAGGCAATATAGTATTCTATCGACTATCAAACCAAGGACACAAAGGTACCCCAATCGCACCGGTACACAAAAGTAACGCAGTACCTTATCGACAAGAACACCTAATCTATAAGTATGCATACCCCTTTATCAGTCTATATAATATAATATAGTAAGATATAGGGCCTAGCTAGGGTACTAAGGCACACCATTAGAAATCTAGAATCAATCATGGGCTAAACCACATCTTTATGGTAGCGACTCCTAAAGAGTAACCATTCCCGATCTCAAGGTCTTTTACTTTAATTATTAGTATTTTATTAAGGTGACCATGAAATCGCATACAAATCACATAGATCTAATTTTCATACTTAACTATTTTACTCACTTCCAATTATTCAAAGGCAACTATAACCAAGATCATTACCAAGGTCAATCATAAAATTAAACTAAGACCGTCATAAGCTTAATTATTTACTCTTGGTCGCATTAGGCCAAAAATGACCAAAATGCCCCCAAGGTTAAGATTACAACATTAACATCCTCTTCAATTACTAAATCCATTTTATTTAATAAGTTTCCATAAAAAAGGTTGAAACATAATAATTAAACTAATTTATCATGTAGATAAATCATCAAATAACCAATTTACCCTTATTCAAGGTTTTACATATAAAACCCTAGCATGTGTATCTAATACATCCATGATCACATAATCTCATACTTAGAAGCATATAATATGAATTAAGCATGCTTGTCATGGTAAGAATCATAATACATATAAACTGACCAAATTGCCCCTAGGGCTCACATCCATGATTAATATTTCATAAATAGATTTAAGCATACTCATCCTATCATTCTTTTTTACATACATGTCATAGATAATCATGAGAGATCATTTTTACCATACTTTGTCCCTGAAATAGTTTACATATGATATCATGCTATTTTTTTATATTTTCTAGATATAATAGATTATTACAATTTAACCATTCATGCTTAACATATTTCGACACAAAATCTTAATGTGCTATCATATGAATTTTAACATTTTAGTAGAGTATAACAGTTACCTAAATTCCAAAAAAAATAAAAAAATGACGGTATCCTACTAAATACTACGAGATCCTACTAAAAAAATTTTGTACCTAAAAAATAATACCAAAATAGCATGCTTAACTACGAAGTTCTTAGGACGAAATTACCAAAAGGATGGTATACCATGTTGATATAAATAAAAATATCAATCCTTATAACACTCCCCTCAAATTGGGGTATTACATTCACCCCCACTCAAAGAATTCAATGTCCTCGTTGCATCTCAATCACTAATTGTCTTAATATAGTTTATCCCAATAATTGTCCTGCTAGGCGACTGACTGGCTCATCCAAGTTCTGCATGTAGTCATAGTTTCACTCTAATACCATTTGTAACACCCCGAGTCAATAAGATCATGCAAGGGCTACCTTGGAGTTCTTTCAAATTGATCGGCTAGTCCCATATATCAACACAAGTTATTTCAGCATGCTTTATCCCCACTCACGCGCTGTAATTTTTAGAAAATTTTTGAAACTTTCCAGGAGAATCACCCATCCTAAAAATTACTCCAGGCCAGCACGCTTAACTACAAAGTTCTTAGGACAGAATTACCAAAAAGATGGTATACCATGTTGATATAAGTATCCATATATATATATATATATATATATATATTAATTTTAGTTTCAAACTAAATATATTTTCTTTTGGGAATCTCTCATGGTTCATTTGATTTGGTGTATGTGGTTTATCCTTGAGGTCACGAGATTGAGTCCCATTCCTGAGCATTAGGTTCCGCCCTCTCCCCTGTTTTCAAGGTTCCCCTCTCCCTTGGAGTTACAACTAATAACTCATTCTCACTACAAAAAAAATTATATAAGTTCTTTTTGTATATTATAATATTATTATTTTTCCAAAAATGAATATAAAAAAGTAATTCATTACAAAATTTTGGGTATTGTGTTAGATTTTAGGGATTTTTTAGCTTTTAGGGATGGGGAAAAAGATCGTGATTTGATTCAAGGATTGGGTAGGGATGAGGATGAGGATGAGGGTGGGGAATTTTCGTCAACAAAAGCCAAAATTCAAGGTGGGTTGGGGGATTTATATATTTTTTGGGTTCAAGGATGGGGATAAATCCCCATCCCTACCCTAGCCCCATCTCTCCCCATTTTCATCCCTATATTTTGTGTGATTTATATGTGCCTCTTGGCTTCAAGAACATAAGGTGTTGTTGTTCCTTAGCTTAAGAAGTGTACACTATCACTATTACTCAACTTGAGGAGATTCTAAACTCCTTGCTCTTCTCTGCCACTGAGTTACTTTGTTACAAATACCCTCATTTCCATACCTTCTTTTACTTTTCTTTCACTCCCCTAATCCCTTTTCTAGACTCCTCTTACTTTCCCTTATAGTAAGAGTAATTTATATTTACGAGTGGGTTGGGTTCTTGAGTTGGTTTGCTACTCTTGGCAATCCTAGTATTGGGAGGAAGTTGAAATTCTGTTATCCAACTTCAACCTTCTATTCCCTTTGATTTCATCACCTTGGGTAAGATTTTGATTGGTTGTCTTTTTTGTTTTTTGAAAGGTACTCAAGATTCTCAAGTTGTAAGGATTGAGGTCTAGTGTGATCCTTTCTCTTTTGCTTATGTTTTTCTTTTCTTGAGGTAAGACAAGTCTTAGTTTTGAATATGGATATGTTTGTGCTATGTGATTGTTGTGTTTCCTTCTAATTAATTTGGTGGAAATATCTCATGCATAAGAACAAGTATGTTATATGAAGTATGATATAAAGGCATGTAACTCATGAATTGGCTGTAAGAATTTTATGAGCTAATTATATATATCTTGGTATACCCATGTTGTGTTATGATGTTTGGATTGAAGATTTGGTGAATTGTATATATCTTGGCATACTTATTTAGCATGATGGATATAATTAGTGGGTTTGGACCATGTCTAATTATGTTATTAACTATTATTGATAATATAAATGCATGTTAGATGTGTTTGGGATGTGTTAGAATTTAATTTTGTTGAATGGAACAAGCATAATTCATTTGCCCAAATAAACTTATCAACTGGTAGCAGGCAAACCAAGTCAAATGATCAACCAACCGAATGGTTTTGGCCTACCAGTCAACTGGTTAAGTTAGATTTATTTTGGTTGCTTTTGACATGGAATTGATCATTTGGTTAAGGGACTAACTGGTCAACTAGTTTGTGTGGTATATTGCCTTTAATTGATGTATATGTTCCCAGACCAACCAATCAGTATGTGGAACCTAGTCCTTTGGAATACTTTAGCATATTTTGGGTTGTTGACTTAGAGCTTTGACCTATGGTTTGAATTTAATCTTAGAATTTTAGTCACATCCTTAGCATGAATAATTTGACATAAGAAATAGGAAAATAATCTAATTTAAGATTGTAATGGTTAGTTGTGTTAAATGTTATCACCTTAAACATTAATATGGTTGATAAAAGAGTGTATTCAAGCTTATTTGGTTCCATCTCTCAAATTAGGTAGTCGAGAGTTAGTAGGGTGGGAGTCCTTGTTATATGTTGCCTTTGGATGGTGTCTTCCAACTCTTATAAACTTATGATCTTTTAGAGGGTATAGATCCTTAAGGGTTAGGTCATCTAAATAATTTTAGTGCCTTTTAGCATTAGGTGTCTAATGTGTGGTGGATGCCAGAGCCCCTATACAAATCCCTAAGTTCTTATGTCCATTGTGGGTAAAGTGGGATGATCCCTTGTTTTTTTATGACCTATGGAATATAATTCCATTATGGTGGGATAAGATATTCTAGTGTTTCCTCTTAGTGTATTTATCCTTTAGTAGTGGGCACAGGATATCCTATGTTACTTGGTAATCTAGCATGACAAGTTCATGGTGGAGAATTACTAGAGTCACTCAAATCTCTTAATAGAGTATATAGGTTAATATAATGGTGGAATGTATTAAATGGTGGATTACACTTCCTTCTACACTATTATGTTATCATATGTTCCTATGCTTGGATGAGATATACGGTTTATGCATGTCTTATTTAAGTAATCAATGTATGCTGCCAACATGAGTCTTATGTGTTGTCATGACTAATATGAAAGCATACTTCCTACAATATGATAGTGTAGTATGGGTTTACTCAGTATCTCACCACACCGACACTACCTTTATGATTTGGTGATTTTAACTTTAATCCATGAGAACAAATGACGTTGATGATGATATGCAGAATTATGGTGACCCACTTTATAAAGATGGCAACCAATAAATGTTATGTGGGGTTTGGCTAGAGAGGTAGACTATCCGTCTCCAAGTTGTTTTATCCATGCTTGAGCTTTCTCATTTGTCTTTTATTGGATATTTAAACACTTAAACTCTTTTTTATCCCTACTCCCTTATTATTGTTTATGTAACGATATTATCTTAACTATTTCTATTTACTTTTCTAGAAGTATCTCTTTTAAATGTGTCTTTCTGTTACCAATTTTAGCATTGTATATAACATAATATAGAGGATTAGAGTCTATGTTAAGTATGGAAATGACACCCCAATCCTTTTATTTTTCTTATGCAAAAGCCTTATCTCAAACAAAAAAAATTGGTATTAAAAATCAATGGTGTTAAATCTCGACCAAGAAATTTTAAATAGAGGTAAAACTCTTACTATAACTAAGCAAGAAATGCTACTAGATCTAGTCATAAAAACGGAATTAAAACAAGCTCTCTTTGAGATAGGGGATGATAAATCCTTGAGTATTGATGGATTTAATTATTTATTTTATAAGAAAGTCTGAGACACAATAAGAAATCATTTGTGGTTGGTTATCTAGGAATTATTCTATTCTAATATAATCCCTAAAAGTTTGAAGCAGCTAAGCTGGTGGAACAATATAAACTAATATCCTATTGTAATGGATTGTATAAAGTTATATCTAAAGTGCTTACAAATAGGAAGTGGATGGTACTTTCTACCATTATTGAGCATTATATAGTGGTTTTCATCAAAGGTAGGTCCATTGGAAAAAATGATCTTCTTGTTCATGAGTTGATGAAATTTTATAATATAAAACAAATCTTCCCTAGGTTTATGCTTAAATTAGATATAAGGAAGGCTTATGATTCAATTGAGTAGCCTTTATGGATAAGATTTTATATGGTTTGAATTTTCTATGCACTATGTCACGTTTATTATGGAATGCTTTACAATAATCAGCTACTCTATCCTTTTTAATGGCATCCCTACCCCTCCTTTTGATGCAAGAAAAAAAGGTTTACAACAAGGAGAACATATTTCTCCTTATATGTCTTTTATTGAAATGGAATATTTCCATAGTCTGTTATAGGGATTGTGAAGTGACAAGGCAAACAAAATCCATCCTAAATGCCACAAATAAAATATTATCAACTTGACATTTACTGATTATCTATTTTTATTTGCTCATAGTGACACCAAATATGTTATGAAGTAATTGGAGACCTTTCGGGTTTTCTCTAAACTCTCAAGGCCACAACTCAATAAACACAAGATTTAATGCTTCTATGGAGGCCATAGTGCTATTGCAAAATAGAACTTTCTGTCTACTATACACATTGAAGAATGTAAACTACCAGTTGTTTATCTTGGCATCTCATTGGCCAACACTAGATTGATTACTAGTCAATGAATTGCCCTCATTTAGGAATGTAATGTAGAAGAATCTCTATAACACTCCCAATATTATTCTTCAAATGTTGAAGAACAAGAAGAAATAGCATACTTGGAGATGGAACCTATTGTGCTTGAAAATTCTTATTCTTCTAATGTTTTATCAAGTAATTCTTGTAGGTATCGTACATGTTTACAAGAATTTCATGTTGAATTAAGATATTTGATGTACAAGGCAATGACAATGGATTACAAGGATTACGAAGCGCAAGGAATAACAAGGCTATAAGACTACAAAGTTGAATCACATATGATTATATTTATGTATTACATTATTAAAATTGTGTAGCATTGTTATTTTATTGTATATTGTGTAATACTTGTAAATTATCATTGCAAATTTTTAAATATGTATTGTACCATGCATTAGAGCTTTATTTAATTAATAAGGGTTGATTAATTAGCTTATTAATGAAAGAGCTTGCATGAGTACATGCATATATAAACCCCTTGTACTCATTGAACTCGACATAATAGATGATATGAAAATTTCATCTATGAATTAGAAAGCGAGCATTGATAAGTTCATATTTTGACATATTTTATACCCTTATAATCTTAGTTTTTGGTAGTTTATTTAACTAATATAGGGGAATAATTATTGTTTTATGCTTAAGTGGTAAAATTTGTATAAATATTATTATTTGAGCTAAAATGATATAAATTAAGTAAATTTAAAATAAAATATTATTTATTAATATTTATTGAATTTTATTTTGCAGGTTTTGTTTTAAATATAAGAGAATAAAAAAAAGAAAAAAAAACCTTTGGACCAACGGCCGAAGGCCGAAGGCCCAAAGGCCAGCCAAGAACGAAGAAGAGTCAGCTGGGCAGGGCTGACGTGGCAAGGCACAAAATTTTTATAAAAGAGGCAGCGAGTGTGCGACAGACAGGAGGGGAAGCGACGCAGAGAGCCGTCAGGCTCTGACATCGCGGCAGAGACGCAGGGGGAACGAGCGTCTGGGAGACGGGCAGGAGACAGAGCCGTCAGGCTCTGACAGAGGCCAACAGCGAGAGAAGGAGAGCCTTCTCAGGCTCGGGCGGTCGAGGGCCTTCTCAGGCTCGGGCGACGCAAGGACGAGCAGAGCCGCACGTCACGTCACGCGAAGGAAGGAGGGCCACACGGGAACCGAGGAGCGACGCAGCAGTGTCAGCCGCCGGCCGAGAAAAGAAAAAAAAAGAAAAGAAATTTTTACACGGAAATCAAGGCAAACAAGGAAGAAAAATAAGAAGAAATTAATACCGGTAGAATTTATTTCAGATAAAATTTATTTTTATCTGAATAAATTCTTGATCTTTAATTCAAAATTAATTCCGGTTATTTCTTTCTCTTATTTTTAATTTATATTTTAGATATAAATTTCTGTGTAATTAATTCTTTAATTATGGTTGGTTGATTATTTATTGTTAGGGAATAATTTGAAACCCTAGATTATGATTTGAATTATAATTTTATGTTCTTTGTTTCGTGAGATTGTTTCTTGACTCTATATTAATTGCTATCGTTTATATGTATGATTCTGTCAAGTATAGTTTATTTGGTGCATGCCTTGTTCTGGTACCTCATAAGTGACAGTATGTAGGATAAATTGCTTGCTAGGTGGCCATCTAAATATACTAGAATTTATATGTATAAATTGCAGCTAGGTTAGATAGCAATTCACCTAATCGTTTTGTGATTCTAACCTAAGTGGTAAAACGTTTCGATACGTGTGGGTCAAGAAAAGGAAATACAGCTAGACATGCTTTTTGTACTAGTTTGGGTACTTAGATTGACAGCCTTCCACTTACACTTAATGCATTAAATCTAGTTAAATATAGGAGCCGCTTGTTGCTGCTATACTGCTAGTATTTAATAGGGTTAATATTGGCGCTTTGTCGTATTAATTTAATTAAGGGAAGTAATATAAGGTGTATAGACCTGCTTTTGGTGTGCAACTTGGTCGATCTCTTTCTCACGATTAAAATTGACTTAGAAATATATATTATATTTTCAACCTAATCTAGTGGTGGATTTTTATTTCCCTAACATATTTCTCCTATCTGCTAGTTTCCCATTATTTTCCATTATTTTCATTATTAGTTTATTTTATTTTATTTACTCCTTTTATTATTATTGATAAACCCCCATTAGTATTTTTCTTATTTGTTTATTTTGTGTTATTTAGGATTTTTATTTTTAGTTTTATTTTAGGCTAGTTAATTAGATGTGAGCCCTCTCAATCCCCGGTTAAGAACGATACCCTTATTTACCAGTGCTACAATTGACAACAAGAGGGTTTAAATTGCGTGCCGGCTACGGTCGCACCAAGCATCATGAGAGAGAGTAAGGTCTTCTTCTTCTCTTCTCATTCTTTAATTAAGAGTATAAATCATGATAAATAGAATATTTCTCATTAGAAGATATTAGATCTTGGTATAGATCTAATCCACCCTATCAAAGCTTTCGAGAATTACCAACATCAAGTGGATAAGTCAATTGGTTGGTTCATTTTTGTGACTTTTTAATCCCTCAAAAAAAATTTCCTTGTTTGTAGAATATTATTTGAATATAATATTCCACATCAAAAGTGGTATCAAAGCACATTTTGAAGTCGACATTGTAAGGGCACAAAAAATTTCCAAGTTTGACAACCACAATACACCACTTTGAAGTTCAAGTAAGGTTCTTGATTCATCTTGATAGAATTCTTTAAATCTTGACAAGTTGGGGTTTTTTTTTTAATCCTTGTGAAAACCTACGTATTACACGTGAATATTGCATGAGATAGAAGGATATTGCATGGTTCTTGCATGAATATTGAGTGATGGTGCATGTTAGATTTGACATAAAAGTATGAAATTTTGTGTTGAATTTATATGTGAAAGGTTATGCGT
Source organism: Tamarix chinensis (assembly GCA_030549775.1). NCBI lineage: Eukaryota > Viridiplantae > Streptophyta > Magnoliopsida > Caryophyllales > Tamaricaceae > Tamarix > Tamarix chinensis. The sequence continues at coordinate 43,213,617 of CM060179.1, read as the reverse complement.
GCAATGTGGATAATTTATATGCATGTTTAGGAATAATTTGCTTCTAGTTGGTCAAGTGTGGTGATAACATATAGGAGTTGAGATACCTAAGTGCACACGACATGAAGGTTTGCTTGGTTTAGGGTAGTAGTCGAGTAGTGTGAGCATGTTTTTGTTTGTGTAAACCGTGTGTTTTGGTGTGAGTGTGTTTGAATATTGTGATTAATCATCAATTGGAATTATTGTGGTTTGAATTATTTATTTTCTCTACACAAACTTTTACTTGACACATTCGAATGCATGTATAAATGTGGTAAGTGTTTTCGAATAGGGTTTTCATAAAAACTTTCATAATTCTATAATAAGAATTTAGCAAGATTGGTTTTAGAGTTTCTATATTTGCGTTGTGATTTAGTTTTTTTGATTATTGTGCATTTGATTCATTGAACTCGAATTATTGCACAAGAATCGAATAAGAACCATATAGTGGGGATAAGGTGATTCAGTTTTAATCAATTAAAACCTAATATGAAACTCGAGTGTGATATAGTGTTGGGGTAATCAAATCATGGAGGGGGGAAATTTTCCAAGCCATGTTTGAAGCTATTCAAAAAATTTCCGGTAATTTGGATGCCACTAATTCATAGCTTATACAAATACCTGCTATACAAATACAAAGGTTTGAGTCTAGGTTAGCCGAATAAGATTCAGTCCAAAATGCCTAAGAATATAGAGAACTCTATGGGGATAGATTTGGGAGTGCTATGAAGTCAAATAATCCAATTAAGGGAAGGTATTTGAATTCAAGAATAGACCATGGAGAAGATTCCATAGGGAGTGGAGGTAATAGAAAGCTCCATGACCATCAACGTAAGTAACATCAAAGGGAGGATAAGGACATTAAGCTTAATCTTCCTGACTTTGATGGCACACTTAATGTAGACTCATTTCTTGAGTTGTTACATGAATTTTAGGCTATCTTTGAGTTTAAGGTTTATTAAGATGTGAAAAAGTGTAAACTTACAACTCTTAAGTTTAAGAAGTTTTCTAGAATATGGTATGATAATCTAGAAAGGACTAGGGAACAAGAGGGTAAATAAAGATAAAATCTTGGGAGAAACTTAAGAAAAATCTAAGGAAGAAATTTATACCTAAAAGGATGAACAAGATAACCATATCAAACTAATTACTCTTAGGAAGATACTATTAAGTGTCGAAGAGTATGTTAGGGAATTTGAAAGGCTAGCAATAGTATCTGATATCCATGAAAGGAAGGATCAAACTTGTATTAGATTATTAGGATACCTTAACATGATGATTCGAGACAAGATAGAAACTTGTATTTATCATTATTTAGATGACATGATTAAAATTTTCCTAATATTTGAAAAATAAATTAAAACCACTAATCATCATACTAAACAAAGTACTCCATCCACAATGTACTACTCAAGTAACCAAGCACAAAATTTAGAGCCAGTACTTTAACTTCTACCAATCTTGATAAGAAAAAAGGAATCACTAGAGAGGATAAAGGAAAAAATAAATTGAATTAATTATATACTAGGTAATTTTTTAAATGTTGAGGGTTTGGACACTTCGCTCGCAAATATCCTAATCAAAGGGTATTATCAATACATAAAATTGAAGCCATGGACACATGTGAGGAATATCCTGAATTTAAGCCTTTTGAGGAAATATCTAGTGAATCTAAGGAAGAAGAGAGTTCTTGTTATGTTTTAGAGAGGGTACTTCAAGCACAAGATATTGAGCAACCTACTCAGAAGGAGAAGATATTTAAGACAAAAGGGAGAGTAGGAGATATGGTTTGTCGTATTATCATTGATAGTGGGTCTTGTACCAACGTAGCTAATGAGAGGATGGTTAAGGATTTGGGGTTGAAAAATACACCACATATAAAGCCTTATTCTCTTCAATGTTTGAATAAGGAAAATGGATTCAAGGTAATAAAACAATCCCTAGTATCATTCAAAATTGGTAACTACTGTGATAAGGTGTTATGTGATGTTTTACCTATAGATGCTTAAGGAATGTTATTAGGTAGACTATGGTAGTGGGACAGAAATGCTATTCATAATGGTATTACTAATGAATATCTAGTTGAGAAGTATAAGAAGAAGTATAAACTTAAACCTTCTAAATACTATAAGGAGAGCATAATCAAGAATAACAAGATTGTATTATTGCATGAAAAGGCTATGGTAAAATGTATTTAGAAAGAAGAGAGTTGTTATGTTGTGGTCATGAAAGACCCTCAACAAGGGGAGAGAGATAATGACAATCCTCAATTAGATAAACTCCTTGATGATTATCACAATGTTTTTCCTAATGAATTACCACATGGATTGCTAACTAAGAGGGGAATAGAACATGCCATAGATTTAATTCCTAGTGTGTCCTTACCTAATAGGCCCATGTATCGATTTAATTCAGAGGAGGCTTGTGTACCTACATTACTAGTCCATAAAAATGAGGGTACATGGTGCATGTGCATTGACTCAAGGGTTGTTAACAATATCACTATCAAATATCAATTTTCAATGCCAAGATTGGATGATATGTTGGATGACTTATGTAGATCACGAGTATTCTCTAAGATTTATCTAAGAATTAGATATCATCATATGAGAATAAGAGAGGGGGATGAGTGGAAAAATTTCAAAACTAAATAAGGTCTTTATGAGTTGACGGTGTTGCCTTTTGGCTTATGTAATGCACCAAATTCATTTATGAGACTGATGAATGGATTTATTCGACCTTTTATTTGAGTTTTCATTGTAGTGTACCTAGATGATATACTTGTGTACAGTTGGAATGAACATGAACATCTTATTCATCTAAGGAAATTATTTGATAAACTGTGAGAGACTAAATTCTATGGAAAAAATGGAGAAGTGTGACTTTATGCTTTTGAATATAGTTTTCCTTAGGTACATAGTGATTGGCAAAGGTATTAAAGTTTATCCCACCAAAATTGAGGCTACTAAGGATTGGATGAGACCTAAGGATATTCATGAAGTGAGGATTTTTCATGTTTTTCCAAGTTTCTATAGGAGATTCATTAAGGATTTTTTTTTACTAGTGCTACACTGATAACCCAACTCATGAAAAGATGAGTTTAATTGGAGTGAGGATCCAACTAAAGACTTCCAAACTTTGAAGAATAAGCTATGCAATGCACTAGTACAAGCTTTACCCGACTTTGATAAATTATTTGAAGTTATGTGTGATGCAAGCAGGGTAGAGATAGGAGGTGCACTCTCATAGAAAAATGGGCTATTGCATCTTTTAGTGAGAAATTGAATGGAGCAAGGCTGAATATCTCCACATATGACAAATAAATCTATGCCATCATACGAAGTCTAGAAACATGGAGTCATTGCTTAAGGCCTAAGCCATTTGTATTGCATTTAGACCGTGAGAGTTTAAAAAATTTTTATGGGCAAAAGAAAATTAGTCTGAGGCATGCAAAATGGGTTAGTTGCTTATAATCCTTCGTATTTCTTATCAAACATTTCGATGGTAAAGAGAATTTCATGGCAAATGCTTTGTCTTGTAGATCCATGATATTAGTCATATTGGATGTTAAGTTATTAGGATTTGAGATGTTAAAGGAATTGCCTAATAAGGATGATGATTTTGTTGATATCTATAATATGTGAAAAAATAATGGTAGTTTTGGTAATTATTTACTACAAGATGACTATCTCTTCAAATTTAATAAGTTGTATATATCTCATTCTAGTGTACATATTTAATTGTTAAAGAAGTACACGAGGAGGGTATAGCTGGTCATTTTGGATTTCATAAGACCATGGAGATACTACAAGAAAACTTATACTCGCCACGGATGATAAAACTATAAGAAATTATAGGAAGATGCATAACTTGTCAAAAAAGTTAAAGTTTCTTCCATAAGGGTTTGTATACTCCTTTATTAGTACTTGATCAATCTTGGGAAAGTGTTAGCATGGATTTTATTTTGTGATTACCAAGGATACAAAGGGGTAAAGATTCTATTCTTCTGGTAGTGGATAGATTTTCAAAAATGGCACATTTTATACCTTGCAATGAGACTGATAATGAAACACATGTAGCATAATTATATTTTCAAGAAATAGTAAGGGTATATGGAGTTCCCAAAAGTATAGTATTAGATAGACATGTGAAATTCTTAAGCTACTTTTGGAAGACATTTTGGCACATGTTAGGTACTAAGTTGTTATTTAGTACTTCTCATCATCTACAAATGAATGGTCAAACCAAAGTGACTAATAGAACTCTAAGTATTTTACTACAAGGGTTGGTGAATAAGAGTACCAAATATTGGGATATAAAGATTGCACATGCTAAGTTTATATATAATAGAACTCCTTCTAGTAAAACTCAAACGAGTCCTTTTGAGGTTGTCTATGGGGTTAATCATTATTTACCCATTGATATGTTGTCATTTGAGAGAGGAGATATAAAGAATTATGACTTCAAGTAAATAATCGAATTCTTTAAAAAACTTCATCAACAAATTAAAGACAACATTGAAAAATTGAATGCTAAATACCAAGCTCAAGCCAACAAAAACAAAGTTCAATAAGTATTTAAACTAGTAGATTTGGTATGGTTGCATTTGACAAAATAAATATTTCCAAACTTAAGAAAGAATAAACTAATGCCAAGAGTGAATAGACCATTCAAAATCTTAATAAAATTTTGAAATAATGCATATGAACCTGAATTACCTAAACATTATGAAGGAGTATCTAGGACTTTCAACATTTGTGACTTATCTCCTTATTATAGTGATGCTAATTTGAGGGCAAATTCTTCTTTAAAAGGGGAGAATGATGCAAGAGAATCTATAGAACACTCTCCATCTTCTTCTTCAAATGATGAAGAACAAGAAGAATTAGTATACGTGGAGATGGAACCCATTGTGCTTGAAAATTCTCATACTTCTAATGTTTTGTCAAGTAATTCTTACAAGTATTGTACATATTTGCAAAAAGTTCATGTTGATTGAAGATCTTTGATTTATAAGGCAATGACAATGGATTACAAGGATTACAAATTGTAAGGAAGAATAAGGCTGCAAGACTACAAAGTTGAATTACATATGATGACATCTATGTATTACATTTTTAAAGTTATGTAGATTTATTATTTTGTTGTATACTTTGTAATATTTGTAAATTATCATTGTAACTTTTTAAATATGTATTGCACCTTGAATTAGAGTTTTATTTCATTAATAAGGGATGATTAGTGGGCATATTAATGAAAGGGCATGTATGTGTGTATGCATATATAAACCCCATGTATTCATTAAAATTGACATAATACATGATATGAAAAGTTCATTTCTGAATTAGAAAGAGAGCATCACAAGAGAGAGTGAGTTCTTCTTGTTCTCTTCTCCTTCTTGGTACATATCTAACCCACCCTATCAAAGCATTCAAGAATCATCAACATCAAGTGGATAAGTCGATCGGTTAGTTCATTTTTTTGACTTTGTAATCCCTCAAAAAATGTTCTTGGTTTGTAGAAGATTGTTTGAAGATAATCTTCCACATCAAGATGACAACAGGGTAGTATGGATCGGGGTACCCCCTACCTGTACCTAAACCCGATAAGAAAATTTGTATCCATATCCATACCCGTATCCAAATAGATATCCGTTATTTCACCTATATATATATCCAATAGATACCTCATACCTGACAAATAATCCATCGCCCGATGTATAAACTTGTTACTCCCCAAACTCGTTACCCGAAAAATTAAAATTATCCATTTATAAATTATTATTACCCATTTACCTACCAAAATTTCTAATTATGCATAATTCACCAACAGAATTCTTTTTTTTTTACACTAAATTGTATATTAAAAATAGAAAAAGACTAATAATTTAGCAACTTAGCAGCTAAATTTGATAATGTCTCTCTAGCATAATATAAAAACATAGTAGAATATGCCAACAACAACATTGTTTAAAATTAGTAGACAATGTCCAAAAAAATCAAAAACTAGCAAAATACAAATGACATTCATGGTAGGATGTACATTTCAATCTACATTCTTGAATCTTCGTACTTCAATCATCATACATCTACTTGGTACATCAAAAAAGTAAAAAAAAAACATTTAAAAATGTATATATTCATATATATATATATATATATATATATATTGCATTTTCTAATAACATTATAAAATTTATAAACATCTAAGATTTACCTCATTTTCACTACCATGAGACTCCTCATCCTTAAAATAAGCACGAAAAGCACCATGATAATATGGTATTTCATAATCATTATTATCTAGGAAAGAATTGAAATAATAAAATTAATGGATAAAATAATACATATTTCATAATTAAACTAAAGTTTAACATTATAAAAAAAAATATCACTATTATCACTCATCATTAGAGTCATTGTTGCCCAAAGCCAACCTTGGCCACACATCAATGCTTCTAAATTCTTTGGATATAACCTATTGCAGTGATGAGTGATAAACCAAACACTCATGCTAAAAGCAGATGTTGAAGAAACTATGGAAGCAAAAATAGCAAGAATATCAGTAGCCATATTTTATAAAATTGGAAACTTAATGTTTGCATTCCACCATAAAAAAACCATCAAAATCCTCCATCCTTGGCATGACAACCTCCACAAAATAATAGTCTACCTCATTCTTTTTTGATGAACTAGTGACATCATGGTTAACAAACCACTTTTCATATATGTTTTCCCCTCTAGAACCCAAACTATCACTACCACCATAGGAAGTATGACAAGAAATAGTTAAAACGCAATATGTAGTTGTATTTCTCTATATATGCTTCTATTTCTCCTCATACTCATGAAATAACTCATAACATGTTCTACAAGATTTCTGTACCTCATCATAAGTGGATTCTGAATAAATTAAGGAATAATAACATTCCATCAACTTCATTTTAAATCAGAAATCCATAATGGTTTCTACTACCATAATCCCATGAACTGCACTCCAATATTTATCAAATTTCTCTAACATTTTTTCAGCCATATTCTTAATATCTTCATCTTCCTTAAATACCCATTTAGTCAAAGCCAATATAATCTAATATACCTTAGGGAAATCTAAGTTGAAAGTAGGATACTTATTTTCCAAAAACAACAAAGTAACCTCATCAAACAAAGATAATTTTAAACAAATAATTTGAGCCATTTCCCACTCGTCAAAACTAGGAGAACATTTAAAGCTAGGCTCCAACTATGATAATTGCTCAAACACATATTCATATAACAATGCAAAGTGGAGTTCCATGTTGTCTTAAAATCTTGCACAAAGGCCTTAGTATATGAAACTTTTTTTTTGTTGACAAACCTCTACAAACCTTTCTATTCTTGTTGGTGTTGCCCTCCAAAACACCACACTCTCATGAAGATTTTCAATTGTCTTTTGGATCTGTGCAACACAACACATATGGAAATATTTTCCATGCAACAAAAAACACTTCATTTGTAATCTCCTTTTCATTTCATCAATCTTAGCATCATTACTAGTACAATTGTCAATAGCTAGTGTTGTGAGCTTTATATTAATATTCCAATCCACAAAAATAGTTAACAAAACATCAATAAGAACTTGATTTGCGTCGGGAGTAGGAACATATATGAACATTAATAAAGATAAAAGGAAACAAAACAACAAATAAGAATGAGAACAACACATTATCATATAGTATTAACATCAAAACTTAGAACTTGATGTGGATAAAATATTAAAAGAAACTGAGTATCCAAATTTGTAAGTTCCATTTAGTATCAATAAAGTGAGTTGTTATAGCCATAAAAACCTTCTTTTGATTTTGAGTGGTCCACATGTCGATAGTGATTAAAATCTGACCCTTATTACAGCTTAATAGAGACATTGTTTTATTTTTCTCAAATTCAAACATCTTTAGGATATCACTTTTTAATGTATTCCTCAAAATAAACTTAAAATAAGGTTGAAGACTAGACACAAACTTCTTAAATCCTTCATGATCCACTATAGACAGTGGATACTCATGCATGACCACCATATTACACAAGTATTACCTTAAAACTTCTTGATTGAACTTAATGATTGTTATCTTCCCCTGTCCTTCCCCCTTTTGAGTAAATTGAAAGATGGTTTGGCCTAATCCTCGTATAACCTTAAAACCTACACAATTCAATACATGTTGATGAAAATGACAAGTGCCATTTTTGGGATCCCTACTTAGACTTTTATTACAACTTTTACAAATGGCCTTCTTCTTCCCATTAATCTCCACCGCATTAAAATGTTCCCATACAATAGAATTTTTCTTTTTTTTTCCCACAAGAGTAAGTTTTTGCGCGTCTACATCTTCCTCTTCCTCATTTGTAGATGGCTAAGTAGTAAGGGTTACTAGCTGTAGTGGATGAATATGGAGGTATATAACTAGGTGATTCAATAGTACTAACTCTATTTTCCATCCCTAAACCTAAGGAGAAAACTATGAAACAACATAAAACATCAAAACTTTACAATATCAAATAGAGTAAAAAAAAAATTAAAGCCATTAAGTAGCACATAGCTTTAATGTTTGGAAGATGGGATAAATGTTGGAACTTGTAAGAGATGGAAATAAAATCTTTATTCCAGCTTCTAATTTATCAATTAAAAAAGGGTGGCAACTGTAGCAAAAAAAATTTCTCTTCCATTATTAGTGCAACATTCCTTAGCAAAAAAGGTGAATTTGAGATCATCTTAACATCTTATGGCTAGTTAGCTTATCTTATTGCTAAACTAATCTCATAATGAATAAAAATTCAGGTTAGCAATGAAGATAATCCAAAACATTAAGTCACAAGCCTTCTTTTTAGAAGTTTGAGATAATCAATCTCTCTTCTTCCTCGAGAAACTCTCTAATACTCAGTACAACATATACTAACTTTTTCATTAATTCATGCATACAAGTAATTACTAATGATTACATATCTCTCTCATTCTCTTGGCCTCTCTCCGATCTACAGTATCTAATCGATTTGCTTAAGCACTTAAACAAGAGAAGTGCCTCCATTGCCTTTTGCCAACCACCTCAATTCTTACATTTTTCAACAAACAACATGCTACATAAAAATTTTGAATTTTTCAACAAACAACATGTTTGATTCATCTCTACCGATTACCAAGTTCCAAACTTCCAATGAATGAACTCTTTGATAAAGAAGAAAAAATTAAAATCTTATCCAATTTGTGGATATGCTTGCATTTTTCAACTTGGGATTCAAAGACTTTGTCTAATAGATCTGGCTCAAAGTTCGTCATCTTCGTTTTCTTCACCTGCTAGCTGAGGAGAAAGAACCCGAGAAAAAAAGTAATGGTGAGTGAGAATAAAAAAATAATGGTCGACTGATTAAGAGAAGGAGGAAGCCAGATGTAATAACCAAAAACTTTGATTTAGGAATTTATAATAAAATAGGGGTTAATATGTGAGATTAATTAAATATCATATTCTTTATAAAATAATGGGTGTAATTAAGACAAAAAAGGAAGGAAATAATATAGAATTTAATTAGGGAAGATTAGGGTAATTTGCTAACTAAAATGGAATTTAGGAAGATTTACCAAAAAATTTCTAAATTAATATACAAAGGAATTTAATTATTTATTTTACTAATTTTATTATTTTCAAATATTCAAAAATACCAAAAAATACCCCAACTACCCTATTTTCCTTTTTCTTTTTTTCTTTTTTCCATTATTCCTTCCTTTTCCCTTTTTCTTTCTTTCTTTTTTCTCTTCCTCTCCCTCGGTTGGGCCTCGCCCATGCAGCCCAACCTCCCCTCTTCTCTCCCCCTCCCCCCGCGTGGAGCCCATCCTATCCTTCCTTTCTTTCTTTTTTCTCCTTTGCCTGCCCGGTTCTCCCCTCTCTTTTACTTCTTTTCTTTTCCCCTAGCCGACTGGCCCAACCCCTTCTTTTCCACCTCTCTTCTCCCTCCCTCGAGCTGTAGGTCACGCCTACGATCTACCACCATCCTCCTTCCTCTACCATTGTACGCTCCGACCTACTCCCTTCTCTCTCCCCCATCCTTTTCCTTTCCAACTTGAGCCAAACTCACCCTATACCTGCCTCCCTCACGTGCGCATTCTCTTCCCTTCTCCCCCTCTATGACCCTACACCCTTGCATCTTTGTAGGGTCGTACCAGCCTGCCACTGCCGGTTGGTGAGCTCCTGCCACCCCTGCCCCCTTATCCTCTTCTTCATTCCTCGACCTATAAATACCCCTTACCGTCCCCCATTTCCCCTCCTTTTCTCTACCCAAAAAAGTTCGGCCATTTTTATTTCCATACCTTCATATGCTGCCTTAGCCATCCCTGTGCAACGCCACTGCTTGAAACACCACCCAACCCCTTCCCTGCAGCACCCACCACCAAACCAAGCCACTCAGCCCCGTTGACTCCCCCTACACAGCCCACTCTGATCGTGTAAAGCTGGCAGCTTAAGCTGCCCTTTGCACCCCATCGCCGCCCTTCTCGCCGTCGTGTGCTGCCTCCTCTTCCATAATCACCACCTCCCTTGCCATTTACTCAACCCAATAGAACCTCCTCTACCTTCCCCTACCTTTCCTTTTCCCTTTCTCCCTCCCCTTCCTCATCCCTCCTTCTCCACCACTCTCGGCCACCATAGTTGCCGCGACCTGCGCCGCCACCCTATTGCGCACCACCACCACAACAACCCTCTCAGTCTAGATAGTCCACCACCTCACAACCATCACCTCCCTCTCTCTCTTCCAGACCTAAAAGATTAACCTTTCCCCAAACCACCACCACTTCCACCACCGTCGCCACCACCGTGTGCTGCCGCCATTGCCACCCTAGCTGCCACATTCACTTAGGTTATGCCCTAACCCTTTCTATTGCTTAAGTATGAATTATTTTGGTATAATTATTATTTTAGCCTTATTATTATTATTATTATTGAAGTTATTATCATTATTATTACTGATATTGTTATTAATATTCTACCATGACTATTATGACCACCTAACCCTATTTTAGCTAAAATTATCCCTAATATATTTGTTAGCCACCTTAATGATAATACCCTTATTGATACTACTAAAACTATTATTATTATTACTATCACTCATACTAGTTCTTACTAAAGGTAAAGTATGGAATAGTGAAAGTAATAAGAGGGAAGTTAACCCTAGTGTTTCCCTCTTATAGGTGAACCAAGTCCGACCTCTAAGGAGGAGTAGGAAGCGTGCTCCAAACCCAGTGTCATTTTAGGTAAGGATGTGGTTAAGGCCTAATATGTGTATTATGTGTTAAGTGTGTTGGTTATATGTGTGTACTTTATGTGGTTATGAAATATTCACTTGTAGCACAGCTTGCTAAACATGGTGCTAAGGTAAGTTGTATGTATTGTTATGGCATGTGTAATATAGTAATATGACTTGTACTTGTGTTGTGCATATGTATGGTTTCCTTATTTGATATGCATGCTAAGATTCTTTGAGTAGAATGAGGTGGTTGTGAAGAGATAAAAAGGAGTAAATAAAGTGAGTTGATTAGAGGGGAGTGAGAATGACCTAAGTATCTCATGGCCTATGGGTGGATAACTAAGGGATAATATGAACAAGTTAAGGGGATGAGCTAAATCTTGCATGGGGGTGTAAGGCTTGCATGGGTGGTCAATCTTTGCATGGAGATGACCTTTACATGGGAAAAGTTTACTTGAGGGTTAAGTAAAGTGAGGGAAGAGTTGTTGGGGTGTTTGGAGTCCATATGTGAAAAACAGTAAGTGGGTTGGTATAAGGGTGCATGGGGGACTTGGCTAGGGTTTGGGAGGAAAAACCTTAAGTGGGGGAAATTGTGGAAGGGAGAAATAATGGAAGAGATTAGGGTTTGGGTGAGAGTGGAAGGGTGTCACTTGGAGGGTAAATATGTGTCATGAGAAAAGGGAAATAGTAAGTGAGGATGATGAAGGGATAACATATGATAAAGGAGTGGTGTTAGGGTTTGGTATGACCAACTAGGGTTTTGTGGTCACACATGCAGAATGAAAGGTAAGGGTGGGATGTTGGGTGTCGATCGAGTGGGGTGATGAGTTGGGAATAAAGGTAATATGGGTCGTGTATGATAGGGAGAGGTTAGGCCATATAAGCTAGATTAGGGTTTCTAAGGGAAAAATCCTAGAGGGCGAGGGTGAGTTAAACCGGAGGTATGGGAGAGTGGGCATCGACCCACATACATTGGAGTTGAGCTTTCATGTTAAGTAAGGAAAAGGGGGAAAGGATGTTCTGGTATTCTGGGGGGCATAGAGGTCCCAAAATGTGGGACTGGGCTTTTAAGGGGAGCAGGTGTGAATGAGCTATGAACAGAAAGTCCAATGGGCATGCATGTCTAGTAAGGAAGTATTTACTAAATAAAACATGGACAAGACACTAACTAGTTAAAATGAAAGATTATTGGGATAGGCCCAAACTGGTCCACCGGCGATAATAGTGGCTAGGTACCTTGTACCCTAGAGACCATTCCATCGGTGAATAATAGTGGCTAGGTGTGTTCTGCCCTGGGTATTTTTCGGTCCATCGACTATAATAGTGGGGGATCCCAAGATCAATAAACCAAACCTAATGATAATAAGCCATGGGAAAAATATTAACTACTTACAATGAAACACCATAAGGGTTGAGGCCAAACCAGTCCACTAGCAATAATAGTGGCTAGGTGCCTTGTGCCCTATAGACCGTTCCACCGATGAACAATAGTGGCCAAGCGCATTCTGCCCTGGGTGTTTTCTGGTCCATCTGAAATACCCCAAAACCTTAATTTTGAGAATTATGACAAATTAAGGATTAATTAGGGAAATTAATTAAAAAATTATTTTACTAAAATAAGAGGAATTAATTAAGGCAAAATCAAGAGGAATTTATAAATAATTTAATTGGGAAAAACTATGATGTTATGCTAATTAAAATGGAATTTAGGAAAAACCTTTCAAAAATCCTAAATTAGCCTAAAAAGAAATTTTAATTATTATTTTATTAAAATATTATTATTTTTAAATATCCCAAAATACCAAAATATTTTAAATACCCCAAGTCATCTATTTCTCCTTTTCCCTTTTTCCTTTTTCCTCTTTTTTTTCTTTCATTCCTCTCCTTTCTCCTCTTCTTTTTCTTTCCCTTGACCTGGGGCAACCCAGCTTTGTAGCCCAAAATCCCCTCCCCCTCCTTTCCTCCTACGTGGCCCAAGGCCCTCTGCACCATCCTTCCTCCCCCCCCCCCGCTCGGTCCACTGCCCCCCTTATTTCTCTGTTCTCCCTTGACCCTTCCTCTCCCTGATGCCCAACCATCCTAATTCCCGGCATAAGCACGCGGCCTCTATGTCGCCGCACGCTAGCTTGTTTTCCCTCCTCCCTTCCCTAACACACCCTCTCTCTCCTCCCACCAATCCCAGCCTCCCTCTCTCCTCATGCGTGGCTCTCTCTCCTCTCCTTTTTCCTTTCCCGAGCAACCTAACTTGCAATTTTCACAGGCCTTATCCGGCCATTGGGCCGCCAGCCAGTGACTTGCATGCCTGTCGCCAACCTTCCCCCTTCCCCCTCATCTGAAATGCCCCAAAATTATTTATTTTAGGAAAAAAAATTAAATGAGGTTTTATAAAGAAATTTATTTATTTGGAATAGAAAAGATTTAATTAGGGAAAATTAATAATATTTTGTAAATATTTTTATTAAGGGAAAATTGGGCATTTTGCCAATTAAAAAGGGATTTAAGAGAAATAATTTTTTTAAGCCTTAAATTGGTCTAAAAAGAAATTTAATATTATTTTTATTAAATATTTTATCCTAAGTATCCAAAATATTCTAATTAATTTATTTACCCCAAACCACCACAATTTTCTTTTTTCCTTTTCCCTTTTTTCCTTTTCTTTCTTCCTTTTTCTTTCTTTTTCTTTCTTTTCCTTCTTCTTCTTTTCTTTTTTATTTTGCTTCCCCAACTTGGGCCTGTCACGTCGGCCCAAATCCCCTTCCCTTTCCTTTGGCGTAGGCCGTTTCCCATGGCCCAAAATCCCCTCATTTAACCCTGTGTCGTGCTTCCCTCTGTTATCCATCAAAACGCTGTGTTTTTTCCCACATCTTTAAATACCGTCTCCCAGCTCGGTCTCCTCTTCCTTTTCTTTCTTTCTTTTTTGCACCGAACCGCCTGGTCTTCTTCCTCTTCTTCCCTGATGCCATAACTGCAACCTCCCATCTCCCCCGAAAATGGTGCCGCCGGCCACACGTGTCGTGACCGGCCTTTCTCCCACCCATTCTCTTCCCCTCGACGCACACTTCAATTTGAATTGCCCCACTAACCTTTTCTTCTCCACGTTTGCCCCCATTTCCCTCGCGAAGGTCGGGCAAATATTTGAAATTGTGCCGCCCGATCAACGGCATAACTAACCCATTTTCCCACCGACTTTGACCTTCTAGTAACCTCCAGCACTCGAGCCTACCCTCCACCACTATAAATACCCCTCATTTGGCCTGAAATCGAGCTTTCTTTTCCCCGAAACCCTAAGTATAAGTCTATGAGCCATCGCCACTTTAGACGCACCGTCCTCCGCTGTTAGACAACCTCGTTGCCTCTTCTTCCTCCCAAACTCTTCCCTGCAACGCCCTCTAATTAATTAAACCATTCTCATCCTTTGAATCTCCTCACACGGGTCTCCATAACCGTGCAAAGTTTGCTGCTCATCTCGCCAAAATGTTTTACCCAAAACCTTAAACCATTGCCACATCCGCCACTTCTGCCACCCTCTAAACCACTCACAATCTCTTGCTAATTCTCCTCCACTGACCTATAAACTTATTTTATTTTTCTCCTTCCCCCTTCCCTCTTTTTCTTCATTTTCACCCCTCTTAGATCACTTTTTCGGCCACCTTCGGGCACCACCGCTGGTGCCACCCATCCCCGCCAACTCAAGGTGAAACCCTAGACCTTTTCAATACTTCCTTTCGATTTATTGAGAATTATTCTGCTTATATCCTAATTTTTAATGTTAATTCAATTTTAATTATTATTATTATAATTATTATTATTATGGTTATCAACTGTAAACTAATTGCTAAATTTTGTTAACAGGTTTGGGAGTATTCTTGAGTTAGATAAATTATTATTCTCGAATTTTAATCATTTAATAGAATTATTACATGTTTACTATTATTATTAATATCATTATTATTAGTATAATTATTTATTTAATATTGTAATTATTTCAGGGGGTCAAAACCTAAAATTTTAATTAGGTCTCCCACCCTTGCATTTTATTACTATTATTAGCATTATTTTCTATTATTAATATTATTATGGTTATTATTTTTACTAATTTAATATTCTTATAAGTATATATATTATTAACACTATTATTATTATCATTGAATAGTAACTTTATTATTTGGACAGGCTCGAAGCCCACTTTATGATTTAAGATTTATTATTATTATTATTATTATTATTATTATTATTATTATTATTATTATTATTATTATTATTATTATTAATTTTAGTATTATTAAAAATATTTTATTTTAGTAATATTATCATCATCATCATCATTATTATTATTATTATTATTATTATTATTATTATTATTATTATTATTATTATTATTATCTTTACTAATACTATTTTGGTGAAGGGTAGAAACCCTTATATCACCACTCCTTTCGAATGAAAATAGTAATGTATTTGTATTTTTTAAGTAATATCTTGTATAGTTAATTATTGTGTGATATTGTTTAATTAAAAACCAAATCTTAGAATATGTTAGAGAATAATAAAATTTTAGGAGGGAGCCTAATTCTAGTATATTTTTATATAATAGGTGAACCCAGTCAAATTCCTCAAGTGGAATAGGAGCGTGCACCAAGACCGGTGTCGTTTTAGGTAAGGGTGTTACTAAGGCCATTGTGTGTTTATATGCATTATGTGCTTCATATGCCATGTATTCTATGTCTATCATTATTAATTATTTCGTATATGGTATAAAGTAGAGTTGAAGTATGTTGGTATGAATAAACTATGGCATGAGGATTATATGTATATTTATGTTATTATTATTGTATGATGTGGCCTTAAGATATGCATGTTAGGGTTGTAAAATAATGATGGAGAGCGTAACAATGTGGTGTTAGGGTTTTGCATGAAATGACATGGTGTTAGGGTTTGCATGAAATGGCATGATGTTAGGGTTTTGCATGAAATGGCATGGTGTTAGGTTTTGCATGAAATGACATGGTATTGGGTTTTGCATGAAATGGCATAGTGTTAGGGTTTGCATGAAATGGCATGGTGTTAGGTTTTGCATGAAATGGCATGATGTTAGGGTTTGCATGGAAGTATGTCTACGTGGAGTTAGGGTTTGCATGGGAGCTAGGGTTGCATGGAAGTGTGGTTTACGATTAGTTAGGGTTTGCATGGGAACTAGGGTTTCATGGAGTTAGCCATGCATGTATGGAAAATTTTGTGATTAAAATACTTAAGACATTAATCTTTTAAAGTGGAAGATTATTGAGCCGGGTCCAGACCCATCTACCGGCCAGGAATAGTGGTTAGGGTTTTACCCTATGTGCGACCGATCCACGGTTATAATAGTGGTTGGGACATGAGGTCTTATATGTGAACGGCCCACCGACAATAATAGTGGGGTGACTCGAGCTCAATAAACACAAATAAGAATTTACTGAGTTTTAAAAGATATTAATTACTTATAGTGGAACACCATGTGAGCAGGAACTAGAACGATCCACCGGTCAGGAATAGTGGTGTGGACTATTGTCCCGCAAGTGATCGGCCCACAGACTAAAATAGTGGGGTGTTCCTATACTTACATGGATTTGATAAAAGGCATGGTGTGTATCGACTTCGAACAAAAGAAAGATTAAATAATTAATCTGGACCTTTTTGGGCCTCATCTGTGGACTTGTTGATTTTAAGTTATGGATTTCACCTTATGCTTTTATATATCATATGTGTAGGTTTGTAATTGTATGTTGATAATTACCCTGCATGATTTAATGTGTTATATGCCGGCCTTAGTACTCGGTTACCTTACTCAGTATGTAGCATACTGGTCACCCTTTCATGGGTGCTGCTCATTCTCACAAGCAGAAGGCCCGTATAATCTGTTGCAGGTAGGAGATACTTACTTTGATGCTATCGATGTCTACGGGACATCAGGAGGGGCAGAGTGATATTTCTAGATTGATGTGGTCGTTGTCCTTTTTAATTTATGACTCATGTTATTTTTATTATGTTGAGTTGCAGAAACAATTTTATTAATATTGTTTAGTTATTATGTGGAAAAAAAATAGTTGGATTTTGAATTATGTAAGACTTGCACGTACTCTGATTCTTGTTTTATAAATTTGGATTTTTATGGTATTGTTAATAGTGTTCTCTTAGCCTTAGCACTTGGTACTGGAACGGTAGGAGTGAACTGATCTGGTACTAAGTGTGGCGGTAACATCCCCAGAATTCACGGGTTTTAAATTAAGTATTTTAATTACTTCCGCTTTCAAAAAAGTAGTGAATTTTGGGGTGTTACACTTAGCCTATAAATACCCCTATTACCAACCCCCTTTCAACTCCTTTTTTTTCTCAACCCAGAAACCCCAACTCTTGTCGTCGTTGCCTATTTAGCCGCCCATTGCTCTGTTGCCGTCCAACACCACCGCTCAAGCCACCTACCAAACCACTCCATACATCACCCTCCACCACCCTCGATTTGCCCTGCACGAGCCACCCTGGCCGTGCAAAGTGTAATACCCTATTTTTCAAAACCATATTTATAAATTAATAATCATATAATTAGCTATAATTATTATTTTAGGAGGTTTAATTTTAAAAATATTATTATTTTTCATATTATTTCGACAGTTTAATTATAAATTTAATTAGGTTAAAATTTTAATAGAAATTGGATTATTTAATTTAATTTTAGTTATACCTGTAAATCTTATTTTAAATTATTTTATTAATAATCTTTTGATCCGTAATCCAAAAATAAATTTCTAAAACTTAATTCCAATTATTTTACTTTTTCTGACCCTTTTAAAACCTATCCTAATTCAGAAAATTTTTCCCAAACTATTTTTATATCCGATATTTTAACCTATTTAATTTAAATCTAAAACTAAGTAAATAAATTTCTATCCTATTACTCTACCCTCTGCCTTACCCTAAATATCTTTCCTAAATATTTTTCTGTCGCGTTCGTACATTTTATATACACTTAAACACTCTACCATCACCTCCCCGTCTCGTCTACGCATTATACATACATACGCACGCCACACATTCTACACTCTACCTAACCAAACAGCCCCCCATTCTCCCGCACACACTTTTCACCAAAAACCAACCCAACCCCGATCAACCCAAACAAGCCCCTATCACCATACATATACACGAATGCATGCACACACACGCATACGTATACTTTCTGCAGCCCTCCACCTTCTTCCTGCCTCCCCCGTAGCACCACCTTCTCCTCTCCATCACCTCCCAACCCCTTCCCTCTCTCTCTGGTTGTTTCGAATTTTTCTCGTCCAGCACACCCATCCCAGCCCTCATAGCCCATAACACCGCCACTCCCTCACCGCACAGCAACCCGATCAACAACCGTCCACCCTCGCCAAACAGCCCCTAACCATATCCCCCTGCATAAACCCTTCCCTACAACACCAACTGCTACCATCGCCATGCAACCTAGCCACCCTGCCTCCCAGTACTAACCCATCGTAGCTCCTTTCCCCTTCTTTCTACCTCCCCATCGCAGCCCCTGCTCCCCTCCAGTTTCGTCATCCATTTCCCAGCAACCTCCCCATCGAGCCAGCCTTTGACCAACCACCACCCTCTAGCGTAGCCTCCCAACAACCGTCCACTATGCACCGCACGCATATACTGTGCGCACCTCCCCAGCCTCCCTTAGCTCCCTTACAGCACCAAACAACACTCATCCATCACTACAACCAAATGAGCCCTTTCCCTTTTGCACTACACATATACACATGCACACAACACCACAACAACCGCCGACCACCATCTTCTCCTGTAGCCCTGCCTCCCTGCAATGCCAACCCCCACCATCGCCGAGCAACCACCAGCATTGTCGACCACCACCTCTACCACCCTCTCCCTTTCCTTACCTTGCCTGGCCAACCCTCTCGCCAGCCAACCTCCCCATAGCCCCCTTGTTTTCTGTCGTGCAAGCTCACGCTGCATGTACAACGTGAGTGAATTATTTTACCCCATAAATTTTTGGTACCAATATTAATTGTAAGGGTATTTTGGTAATTTTAGAAAAATAAATATTTTTATGCTATAATTATTATTTTACTTGATAGATATTAATTCGATAATTTTGGTATTATTTTTAGGTACGAAAGGTTGATTAGCGGGATCCGATAAATTTAGTTGGATACCGCTATTTTTACGTTTTTGCTGGAATTCAGGTAACCGTTATACCTTATTAAAATTATAAATATTGCATGATATCACATTAGGGTTTTTGGTTGATGAAATATGTTAAGCATGATTTATTTCAATATAATTATGTGTTAATTATTATTATTATAAAAACTGATAAAACGAGCATATTATCTAATGTAAATTATGTTGGATATGAAAGTATGATTAAAATGATTCTAATGACGGAAAAATAATTTGTATGATAATTATGTATAAAATAATAGGTTGAGCATGCTTAGAAATAATTATGGGATAATTATTATGGATGTGTACCCTAGGGGCAATTTAGTCATTTTGAGTGTGTTATGATTTTTATCCTGAAAAGTATGTCTAATATGTATTAGTTGTTGTTGAGTATATGAGCATGTGTTTTTGATGAATTAAAAGTGCATAATAGGATTTTATGTGCAAAATTATGTACAAGGGTAAAATGGTCATTTAACATATCTGAGAATTTAAATCGCGTAAGAAATAACTTGTTTATGGTGTTTTAGACTTTTCATGGAAAATGAATAAATTAAAATGGAATTTGTATTTAAATAGATGATAATTTGGAAATGTTGGTCTTGAGGGTATTTTGGTCTTTTTCGGCCTAAAGTATCCAGATGTGAATAATTAAGCCTAGAATGGCCTTAGTATATTTTAATGTTGGCTTCGAACTTGACCTTGATTATTGTTGTCTCGGATGATTGGAAATAAGTAAGAACGGTTAAGTATAAAAATTGAATTTATTTGTACTATATGCGATTTCGTGGTCATCTTAATAAAATACTAATATTTAAAGTGAAAGACCTCAAGATTGGTAATGGTGTCTCCTAAGGGTCGCTACCCTAAGGACGTGGTTTAGCCCACGATTGATATGGATTTTTTCCGGTGTGCCTTAGTGTCCCAATCAGACCCTACATCTTACTCTATTTTATTCTGCTGACTAATATGGGGTATGCATACTTATGGATTAGGTGTCCTTGTTGGTAGGGTATTATGTTACCTTTGTGTACCAGTACGACCAAGGTACCTTTACGTCCTTGGGTTGATAGTCGGTAGGATATTGTGTTACCTTGTTGCACCGATATGACTGGAGTACCTTTGTGTCTTTAGATTGATTGATCCCCCTTCAAGAAAGTAAATAAAAATGGAAATGATATGATTTGATGGAAATAATGATTATCAGATTATTGGATTATTTGGTAGCAGCCTTCGTGCCTACCTGAGGTTTTGGTAGCAACTTTTGTGCCTACCTGTAGTTTCAATAGTAGCCTTCGTGCCTACCTGAGGTTTTGGTAGCAACCTTTGTGCCTACCTGTGGTTTCGGTAGCAGCCTTCGTGCGTACCTAAGCTTTTCTGTGGTTCGGTAGTAGCCTTCATGCCTACCTAAGGCTTTCTGCGGTTTTGGTAGCAGCCTTTGTGCCTACCTATGGATTTGGTAGCAACCTTCGTGCCTACCTGTGTTGGTTTTATGTCTGTGAGCATACCTATGATATTATGGATCTTATTATGATGTGCCTATAAGTTTACCTATGATGTTATAGATTTATTATGCCATACCTGTAAGTTTGCCTGTGATGTTATGGATTTATTATGATGTACCTATAAGTATACCTGGGATGATATGAATGTTAGTAAATTATACCTATGAACATACCTGCGATGTATGTGATTGTTTGGGATTTATGCTGAGACGTGAATTATGTTGAAGTTATGTTTTAATTATTACATCAGAGAGTATCTCTGGGATTGCTCAATAATAAGTTTGGCCGTTTCAAATGAATGGGTATGAGTAGTACATGACCTTGATGGAATTTGATTATCTAAGTGATTATTGTATCTCAATTGTCGTATGTATATGTATATGTATTATACCATGTAAATTGTATGTCTTACATGTGTTCCATGCTAATTTATCATATTAGTTTGGTATAAAGGGTTGCTCAGTACCATAGTACTGAAGGGTTCATTTTCGTGTCCCCCTACCTATTCAATGGGCAGTGGACTTTGCAGGTCAGCCTCTAAGCTCAATCAAATGCTAATAGTTCAGATTTGAGAGCGTAGGACTATCCGGTATTTCTTTTGTTGTCTTATTTCCGGATTTATTTGGACCCTCGTGTCCTCCTGTAATTTCCCTCTCGATTTTCGTAAATTGCTAATGTCGTTTTTAATTAGCAGTATTTATTTAACGTTGTCTCTATCTTGATTTATGTAATCATGATATTAATTTAAGCGGATTAATGATTTTAGCCTTAGCACTTTGTATGAGAATGGTAGAGGAAACCAGACTTGTACCAAGTGTGGCGGTAACACCCTTTGTTTTTATTATTTTAGTTTCCACACTTAACTCTGTAAACGAAATTTTTCAGTTATAAATTTTGGGGTGTTACACAATGTCCCCCTCCCGATTAGCCCCACTTCAACCACCGTCGCCCTTCGCACAATCGTCCGCCACAACCACACCCCTCACACCCTCCAAAATCACCACCAAACCTTCCCCTACATTTCCCTACCCTCATTTTCCACTTCCTCTCTCTCCTCCTCCCTTCCTCTCCACCACTCTCGGCCACCACACCACCGCTGCTTACACCGCCGCCTTTGGCTGCGCCCCCGCCATCATTCCAACCCTCTCAGCCTAGGCAACCTCCACCACCTCTAATCCCCCTCTCATTCCCCCTCACCTACCCTAAACACTCAACTTTTCCCCTTTCCTCCCTCTTTCCCCATCACCGCCAGTGCCGCCAGTCACCACCAACCCTAGGTGGTACTCTGACCCCTCTCAACTCCTAAGTCCTATTTATGCAAACCTTATTCTTTTTATTTGTATTATATCATTACTATTACTATTACTATTACTATTACTATTACTATTACTATTACTACTATTACTATTACTATTATTATTATTATTATTATTATTAATGCTAACTTAGGCATAGTATTACTATTGCTATTATTGTAAAAAAAACTTTGAACCCTTGTATTATCATTCTTTCAAATATTAGTTTTATTATTATTATTACCCTTAGTAATATTAGTATTTTGTTAATATTACTATTATTATATTATTATTTTTATCACTAACCCTATTTTCTGTCTTAACTTTAATAATACTAGGGTTTCTATTACCATGACTATTATTATTATTATTATTATTATTATTATTGTTATTATTATTATTATTATCACTATTTTACTACAACTAGTATTAGTACCTTTATTAGAAGAAATAAAGCTATTAACTTTGATGGTATAGATATGGCTATAAATATTAACACAAACCTATTTTGACTAGTAATATTCTAGTAGGCTAACTTGAGAATTAAAAACCTTATTTTCACTTGTAAAGTTTCTTTTAATAATTGTAACCCTAATATGAGAATAAAGTAGGAAATAATAAGTATTTTTGGTAGGAGGAAAATTAATCCTTAGTTATTCCTCTTATAGATAAAAATAGTCAAAACCCTAAGGAGGCGTAGGAGCTGCTCCAAGACCAGTGACATTATAGGTAAGGATGTAGCTAAGGCCCTATGTGTGTTATGTATCTTGTATGCCTTGGATGTTATGTATTATGTTATGTTGTGGTTATCATTGAACTTGTTTAGGTGTAGCACAACTTGCAATTGAGGTATGCTCATGTATTTTCTTATGGCATGTGTATAATAAGTATATGTTGTATGATGTGACATAATGTGGTCCTTTAGGACATACATGCTAGGGTGTTTAATGTAATGACATGGGGTGGAAGAATGAAAAAGGAAAATAGGGAAGTAAGTTGACCAAGGGGAAATAAGTTGGCCAATGGGAAGTAAGTTGACCAAGGAATATGGGACTGATCTAAATATCTCATGATCCATGAAAAGGAAATTAAAAAGGGGTATATGAATAAAATAAAAGAGGGGATGAACTTTGTATGGGAGAATCTAGGGTTTTGCATGAAAACTTTGAGGGTTTACATGGGGTACATGGAGTCAGCATGGGGAAAAACTTTATGTGTGAAAAGTTGTATTGGGATGTAAGTAAGGTAAGGGAAGAGTTGTTTGGGTGATTGGAGACTTTGGGTGAAAAATAATATGTGGGTTAATATAAGGGTGTACAGGAAATCTGGCTAGGGTTTGGGAGGAAAACCCTAATTTGAGATGGTGGTGAAAGTAAAAATAAGTGAGGGTGAGTGATGTATGAGATAAGGGTGGAGGAATGTCATGTGTGGGGTGAGTATAGATATCATGGGAGAGCAAGGGTGGAAGGTAAGAAATGGAGGGGTGACAAGTGGAAAGGACGATGTTAGGGTTTGGTGTGACCAGCTAGGGTTTGGTGTGGCCACCTAGGGTTTCGTGGTCACACATGTATTTGGGGGAGTAAAGTGAAATGATGAGTGTAACACCCCCAAATTTCACTCCTAAAAAAAAAATTTGAAAGATTAAAGCGGAAGCTAGGAGCGAATTTGGGAAATGTTACCGCCACATCTAACACAAGATAATGTCAACCATCTATCTCATGTTAGATGCAAGGCTAAAACCTGTCAAACAATTAAATCTGAATTTCAAATTCCATCAAACAATTAAATCCGAATAGTAAACACTTATCAGAATACGAGAAATTTAAAGTCAATTACAAAACCCTTAGAAATCTGAGAACAATACTTGCAACTTCCAAAGGTGAATACAATTAAACAAAATAAATCCCGAAGGATAATTATCTGGATCGCCTACTCACTCAGGTCAAGCCTTCCACCCCAAAACAGTATCCGATCTTAACCTGCACAAGAGGTCTGCTCCCCACCATCGGTGGATCATCACAGGACCCATTCAACCAGTGTAGTATCAGTACGGGTCCAATACTGAGTAAGTCTCGCTACCCTACCTTATAGGAGGGATATCATCGAGTGCATATTAAATTGTAGTACAATACGTTAATACAATATCATACATACTCACAACCCACAGCATGAATCTTGCCATACACTCATAGTAACATATAAAACATATGCAACATCCCATTTAACATATAAGCGTGGTATAACCGAAATAATAAGTGACTCATTATGCACATAAACAGCATGTGGTAATACATATAATAAAAGCTGGTCATGGTCCAACTAGACTTATTCTTTATTCTCATTAATAGTATATTCATTCCACACATATTCTTTAATAATCCGTGTAAGCGCGGGGACCCCACTATTATAGCCGGTGGACCGGAAATCAACACTCAGGGCAGAACGCCTCTGACCACTATTATAGCCGGTGGACCGGAATCAACACCCAGGGCAGAACGCCTCTGGCCACTATTCTAACCGGTGGACCGGACTGGCCCCGAACTTACATGGTGTTTCGCTGTAAGTACTTAGTATTTTTCCTGTGGATTACTTCATTCAGATTCATTCAACATATTCTTTATTAGCCCATGTGAGCGCGGGAGCCCCACTATTATAGCCGGTGGACCGGAAATAAACACACAGGGCAGAACGCCTCTGACCACTATTATAGCCGGTGGACCGGAAATAAACACCCAGGGCAGAACGCCTCTGGCCACTATTCTAACCGGTGGACCGGACTGGCCCCGACTCACATGGTGTTCCACTGTAAGTATTTAGTATTTTTCCTGTGGATTAACTTATTCGTTTGGGTCTGTCGAGCCGAGATCCCCCACTATTATAACCGGTGGACCGGGTGTAAACACACAGGGCAGAACGCCTCTGACCACTATTATAGCCGGTGGACCGGAACGAAACGCACAGGGCAGAACGCCTCTGACCACTATTATAGCCGGTGGACCGGAACGAAACGCACAGGGCAAAACGCCTCTGACCACTATTCTAACCGGTGGATCGGACTGGGCTCGGCTCAAGATCTTTCGCTTTACGTGATTAATGTCTTATTCGTGTCTTATTAGTTCACATCGCACCCTTGACATGCATAAATCATTCACTTCATACTTTACACATCACAAACAATAAAATTCCACATTCATAACTACACTTAATCAATAATACACATGATAACACCAAACAACTCTAAGCAGCCATAAAGAACCCTAATTGACCACACCAAACCGTGCCTTAACCCTATTTTACCATAACAACCATACTTAGCCATCCCAAACCTTAATTACCCTCAGCAATTCACAATTAGCTACTCCAACCCTACTTAATCATAACGATCCAGAGTTAATCACTCCAAACCCTAATTCTGTCTCCTCCAAACCCTTATAATACTCCACGTACTATTTCCCGTCCAAAACAGTTAAACACCCAAGTAATACTTGCATTACCTTCCTTACACCTCAAATCAGCCTTTCATAGGTAAATTTTGCTCTCACGCAGACGTTACGCATCCCATGCAACCTCTCGAACTTTTCACACAAACCCTAAATCCCATACAATCATTAATTTCCATGCAAAACTCTAACTCCACCATACAAACCCTAATACCACCATACAAGCATTAATACCACCACACAACCCATAACACCACCATGCAAACCCTAATACCACCATAAGCCATTAATACCGCCAAGTAATCTTTAATACCACCATACAAACCCTAATACCACCATGAAATCCCTAATTTCCCCCATGCAACCTTAATTTATTCCCACTCTTTTGTTTATTTAATTCCACCTTCTCCTCATCGTCTCACAAATGGTGAACTCCTTAGGTCATCCATACCTATGTTAGCCGACGTACTTCCCTTTGGTTATTTTAACCGCTTATTTTTCTTTTTCAAATCCCCACTTCACCACACTTCCTCACATAACCCAGCATGCATGTCGTAGGGTCACATTACCTCACATCACATCATTCTTGTTCCACAACATATCAGTATACAAAGACGAGAACCCGGGGACGTACCTCGGTTCCATGCTGCGCTACACAAATACACAGATAACATACAGGATTATAGCATACAACCGCACAAAGCATACAAGATAGGTAAAACATGCAATGCACACAAGTGGCCTTAGTTACGTCCTTACGAAATACTCATAAGTAGAGGTAAGTAGAGAACTTACCTGGATCCGAAGCTAGCTAAGCGAAATGAGAGGGAGAGGGATCCCTAGTTCGTGGGTCCACGAGAAAGCTTTCCTAGACCCGATAGAAATCAAAACTAAATTAGAAACTATCCTATCAATCAATAATTTACATACTCTAATTAAATACACACAAACGACACAAATGATTTCTCTTAGAAAATGTGTCCAAAACTTAGAACTTAAAAGCATAGCTTTATTAAGATTTAAGGTTAAAACTAAATCAAAACGGATTAATATAAATATCACTCGGGACATTTCAACTTAATTTGGAAAGCCCGAGAAGGAATAAATAAATAAAAGAACCATATACAGAATTTCAGAAACATTTTCGAAAGAATTAACCAACGAACATTAAAATTTATATTATTTACGAAAACACATTATAAGACCCCGAAAAATTATTTAAAAACATATACTAAAATATTTAAGTCAAATTCGAATAAACCAAGACTAATTTAAATAATTTTCGAAATCGGTTTTCCGTAAACCAAAAAGCATAAAACGAAAGAGAATTAATTCCAGGAAGAATTTCATAAATAAACTCCGAAAATCTTTTTAATTTAAAACTTTCCAAAAATATTAACGATTACCGAAAACATATAAATTTAAAGTCGGAAATATTTTCTACGGATAAAATTATTAAAATAAATTTAACTATTTAAATAGAAATTCTATAATTTAAATAATATATTTCGTTGACGAAATATAACTTCAAAACAAAGTCGTAATCACATGACGAAGATATAATCGAAAACGAATTAAAATATTAAAAACCAAAATACGAGAAAGAATGGAAATATATATTTTTAACCGAAGATCGAAATCATAAGAATATAATAAAATCATTGTCGTGAACGAATTTGTCTAGAATGGTTCGCAACGACAATGATTAATTACATTCAATTATGAATTCAAAATCATCGATAAATCCATAAAACGAATCGAAATTAAAATAATTAATTATTTACATCAAATTACGCTAATAAAATCATTAAAATTAATAAATCTGGATTTTAAAAATACGGGGTATTACAATGAGAGTTGAATTTAAGGGATGTGATGTGTGGGGTGTTAAACAACCTCAGTTGTGGGAGGCAGAGAAAGATGAGCCACATAGGCACACATTAAGGTTTCTAGAGAAACCCTAGGTTAATGAGTGGACTTGGAGGCGTAGGGTAGTGGGCCTTGACCCACTCACTTAGGAGTTGGGCCTCTAGTGTGAGCAAGTGGAATAAAGGAAGGTTGTTGGAGCGTGTTAGGAGGTGCAGAAGTCTCAAGATATGGGACGGACCCTCTTGGGAGGATAAGGGTAGATGGAGTTGGTTATGCATGTCTAGGGTGAAACCTATTGAATAAGACACCATAAAACACTAATCAATTAAAGAGGAAGATTATTGAGCTGGGCCTAGACCAGTCCACTAGCGAATAATAGTGGCCAGGTGCCAGGGTGCCCTAGAGACCGATCCACTAGTATATAATAATGGTTAAGTGTGTTTTGCCTTGTACGTTTCCGATCCACCAGCTATAATAGTGGGAGATCCTGAGCTCAATAAACCAAACCCTAAGTTGATAAGACACATAAAAGACACTAAGTACTTACAGTGAAACACCATGAGAGTCAGGGCCAGATTGATCCACCAAAGAATAATAGTGGCTAGGAGCATCTTGCCCTAGAGACCGATCTACCGACATACAATGGTGGTCAGGTGTGTTATGCCCTACACATTTTTGATCCACCAACTATAATAGTGGGATAAGAGAATAAATAATCAGCTCATCTAGACTATAAGTTGGCCCTTATTTATCTGTAATGATTGTATGTTGTTTATGTAATCATACTTGTATTACATTTTTTTTGTATGCTTGGTCTTAGCTGCATGGTTACCTTACTCAGTACGTAATGTACTGACCACCGTTTTCATAGGTGCTGCCCATTCCCATAAGCAAAAGGCCCCTATGACTTTGTGTAGGTCGATGATATTATTTTTTATTCCTTTGATGCTTATGAGGCATCAGGCGGGGTTGAATGTTGAGCATGGACTTAGCTTGGGGATTCGAGAGTGTCGTCGCCAAATTTACTTATTATGTTCCCTTATTTTGTACTGGTTTACTTAAACTTAAATTTTATTGTACTATATATTTCTTCCCTTTGAGGAATCCTAATTATGTACTTTGGATTGTAATTCCGCGTACTCTGGTTTATGTCTTATGTATGTTTCAACACTTTTATGAAACCTTGTTTTGAGTTTGATTTATGGTGGTTGGTAATTCTTCCTTTAGCCTTGTGGTGAGTACAAGAACAGCCGAAAGCTGAGCTTGTACTGATCACGGCGATAATATCTCCGAAATTCACAAGTTTTGATTTACTTACTTCTGCGAAATCATTTACTAAAATGAAAATTTTTAATAGTGAATTTTGAGGATGTTACACCACCAGCTATAATAGTCGAGTTCTCGTACTCACATGGACTTAAAGTGAGAATGTTGTGAAAAGGAGAATAATGGCCAGAGATCTAATGATTATGTTCAATCGGACCGATTCACTACTTGCTTTATCTAACTTTTATGTTTGGCCTTAGCTACAACCTATATGGTTACCTTACTCAATACGTAGCGTACTGATCATCCATTTTCATCGGTACTGCTCATTCCCGTGAGCAGTGGCCCCTTTTGGGTTGGTGCAGGTAGAGGATATTGTGTTTTATGCCTATGATACATTTGATGCGTCGGGCGGGGCTGAGTGAAGCCTGTTGGACTTGGCATAGGGCCTAAGAGCGAGTGTTTTCCGGACTCTTCTTTTTATAGTTTTTTTATCCTATCTTACTGTTTTTACTATTCTTTCCCCTCGGGGGGCTTTAATGTTGTAACTATTTTCTATTCTATAATGAATTTTAATTACACACTCAAATTTCCTTTAATAATAATAATAATAGTAAATACTAATGATGATAATAATAATAATAATAATACATAATAATGATAATAATAACAATAATAATAATAATAATAATCGAAATAGTGACATAATAGGGTCTCGGCCCTATATAGAAATAATAATAATAATAAAATTATTAATAAAAATAATACATAATAATAATAATAATAATAATAATTTAAATATAGTAATATAATGAAATTAAATAAATAAAGCTTGCATAATTAGGGTTGAGAGGGTTTCCGGTACCACCTTGGGTTCGTGGTAACTAGCGGCACCAGTTGAGGTGGTAGGAAAAAGAGAAGAAAAGAGAGATAGTTGAGTGATAGGAAAAGGAGATGGAGAAAGAGGGTGGAAGTTGGGGTGTTGATGGTTGCCTAGATGGAGAGGGGTGGAATGAAGATGGTGGTGCGGCCAAAGGTGGCAGAGCACGGCGGTGGCTGTGGTGGTCAAGAGTGGAGGAAAGGGAGAAAGAGAGGTGGAGAGGAGGAAGGGAAAAGGAGGGTAGGGGGAGGTAGAGGAAAGTCTGCATAGTAGTTTGGGAGGTGTAGGAGGCGGTGGTTTCACCGGGAGTGGTGGTGGACGATGGTGCAAAGGGTGGCAAGGATGAGGGAATGGCTGATCGGGAGGTTACTTTGCACAACCGGGGTGGCTCGTGTGGGGCAAATCGAGGGAGGAGGGACATGTAGTTGGGTAGAGGGTGACATAGGGAGTGCTTAGATGGACGGCTTGGGCGGCGGCGTTGGTCAACGGTGACGGGACTAGTGTCTGATTGGGCGATGGTGCAAAAGAAGAAGTTTCTAGGTTTCGGGAAAAACTTGACTCCAAGGCTAGTTATGGGGTTTTTATAGGCCAATGGAGGGAGGATAAGGTCAAAGGAGGACTGGAGAATAGGGGTAGGTAGGTGGGAAATCTCCGGCCGACAGAGGTCAGCTCATGGCAGGGGTGATTGGCTAGGGAGGAGGGAAAATCACATGAGAAGAAGGGAGGTTGGTTGGGCCAAAATGGCAGGCGAGTCAGGGGGAAGGAGAGAGGAGAAATGGCCGGTCAACTAGGAGTGGCCGGGGTGAAAATCTCGGAGAGTTAGGGCGGATTTGTAGGTCAACGAAGGAAGGAAGGAAGAACGAAGAAGGAGGAGGGGGCGTGAACCAGGCGACTGGGGAGAAAAGAAAAGAACCGACCGATGACAAGGAAAAAATAAGATGAAACGCGGCATTCTAGGACTGGGCCGATGAAGGAGAAGGAAGGGGAAACGGAAAATGGGCCGCTGGGCTGGCCTAGGTCGGGGGAAGGAGGAAGAAAAAGAAAAGAAGAAGAAGGAAAAAGGAAGAAAAAGAAAAGAAAAGAAAAAGGGGAAAGGAAAAAATTAAAATAGGCGGGTTGGGATATTTATAATATTTTGGTATTTTGAAATATTTAAAAATAATAATATTTTAATAAAATAATAATTAATTTCCTTTTTAGGCTAATTTAAGATTTTTGAAAGATTTTTTTGAAATTCCATTTTAATTAGCAAATCACTCTAATTTTCTCCAATTAAATTATTTATAAAATTCCTATTAATTTGGCCCTATTTACTCCCTCTTATTTTAAATAAAATAATTTATTTAATTAATTTCTAAAATAAATCCTTAATTAGATAAAATTATTAAAATTAGGGTTTTGGGGCATTTCAGGTACGGCGGTGGAAGGAGGAGGTGTAATGCGACTGCCGATAAGGGAGGAAAAAGAAGATAAAAAGGAGAGGGGAGGGAGAAGGGGCTGTAGGGTGGCTCGGGGGTGTTGCGGTGGTGTAGGGCTGAGGTAGAGGGTGGCAAGGGCTGGTGTAGATGGTTAGTTCAACAACGGAAGCGGCAGAGGGGGCAGTGGTGCAAAACAGGGATGGAAATAGAAGGAGAAGAACAAGAGAGAAAGAATTCGGGGAGGGATAAGGCTCAAAGAAAATGGGGTAGGATGAGGCAGGGAGGGAAGAAGAAGAAGAAGAAGAAGAAGAAGAAGAAGAAGAAGAAGAAGAAGAAGAAGAAGAAGAAGGGGCAGGCCGTGCATGGGAAGAAAAGAAGGGTTGGGCTGGCCCGATCAGGGGAAAGGGAGAAAAGAAAATAAGGAATTGGGTCAGTCGATGCACGTGGGAGGAAGGAAAAGAAAAATAGGTCGATCGCGTGGGAGAGGAGGGGAAGAAAGGAAAGGGCTGGGTTGCGCGTGAGAGAAGGAGAGGAGGGAAGGGAGTGGGCCGGCGGCCCAGGCGAGAGGAGGAAGGGGGTCTGGCGGCCCAAAGGAAGGAAAAGGAAAAAGAAAGAAAGGAGGAAAAAGGAGGAAAATGAGAAAGAAAAGAAAAAGGGGGAAAGGAAAAGGAAAAATAAGGGGAAAATAGGTAAAATAATTTATGGAAAAATAGGATGTAATATTCTTGGGAAATGAATTTATTTAATAATTTAAGTTAATATAATTAAATATATGGATTTAAAAATAATAATTTTAGTAAAATATTGGTTTGAAAAATTATTTAAATAAAATGGGTATGATAAAATAAAAAAATATTTATTTTAATTTATTAAATATTCCTATCCAATTTTATATACTCAAAAATCCATAAAATAATTAAATTAAAAATTTTAAAAGCTAATTTATCCCAAATAAAAGCTATTTATTATATTATAGATTTTTAAAATTTCGGGGGATTACATAATGTGTTACTTCTCAATAAACCATATGTATACAAAAGAAATAAGAAACAAATACTACTTTACTTAAAAACATCATTATGTATCATAACAACACAATCACATAGAGGGTCCAACACTCGTATGACACATGTGATCCTTAAAATTTCTTTGGGGTATACCCTTAGTTAAAGGATCAACTAACATACAATAAATGCCTATGTATTCCAAGACCACTTCTCCTTTTGAAACATGTTCCTTTATCTTCAGGTTCTTGATGTCTATGCCCTTAGCATGACTACCACTTTTGTTATTTCTTGGAATAAATGTTGAATTGTCACACTTAAGCATCAAAGGTCTAGAAATGGAATCCACTATTCTAAGACCTTATATGAAATTTCTTAACCACACACCATGGTTTGTGGCTTCAAACAATGATATGGGTTTTTCTTCCAATGTAGAGGTGGTTATTCAATCCTACTTTTTGGTTTTCTAGGATATTGCTCCACCGGATAGTAAGACAATGAATCTAGAAGTAGGAAAATGAATCCAAAAGTAAATTTGCGTTAATCTACACAGCCAACAAATTTTGCGTCCAAATAGCCTATCACCTCCAAATCGTCAACATGATGATATATAAGCATGTAGTCATTAGTTCCTTTCAAATACCACATAACTTTATTTGTAGTTTTCCAATGGTCAACTCCTAGATTACTCAGGTAACTTTCCAATACCTCAATGGAATAATTTTGGGTTGATTTCTATATAAAATCAAAGAAGAAAATAAAAGCAGGCCCATGTTCTCAATCGAGTAAAAAGATACGCGCCATTAAATCGAGGATTGGGGGAATAGAATTGACAAATTGTGATTTATTTCTTTGTCAATTGTGTTTCTGGAATGTTAATTTTGTTAATGGCTGGAAATACATCTTAAAGATCTTTAACAAGCATTACAAAGTTAAATTCCGCATGTCAAGTGCTTGTATTGTTTGTTAGGGTTTCTCATGTTTGTCATTGGATTGTGCATGAATTGTATGAATTAATTGATTATTATAATTCAAGCCATAAATTCCTTCTTACATAATATCCCTCAAAATCTATCTTGATGAATCTTAATGCCAATTTCATAATATGCATCATCCGTATCCTTTATATCAAATTTGTTAGAAAGAAATTATTTCACCTCATATAGCAAACCCCTATCATTACATGCAAGTAGAATGTCATCTACATATAAAACCAAGAAAGAGACCTTAATTCCACTAACCTTGATGTATGTACACTAATCCATGGCATTCTCTTCAAATCCAAATGAAAAAATAACACCATAGAACTTTAAATACCATTATTGAGAGGCTTGTTTCAATTCATATATGGATTTCTTAAGCTTGCACATAAGATTGTTGTCTTCATAAGAGAATAACCCTTCAGGTTGTTTTATGTATACCTTTCCCTCAAGCTCACTATTTAAAAATATAATTTTCACATCTATTTGTTGTAGCTCACCAATTTGATCTAAAAAAATATCTCTTAGCTCAAAATATATCTACTTTTAATACTAAATAAAAAATATATTATTAGTACTTTGAAAAATCAACACAAAAGGTTCTAGCTAAGAACTAAAACAAAACAAATTAATAAAGTTCAAGCTGATAATTAAAAGTTTGCAATATAGTCATATGTATTTTTATTGTCTTGATGTGAGAGAAATTTTGTCACAATACGACTTTATAAATAAGTATTGTTGTGAGGATATACCTTAAATCAAAATTTTAGATCCACTATCTATATGACATTTCTAGCTAAGAAATAGGTATCCTTAACCTCTATAACAACTAAAGAAAATAAAAATAAAAATAAAGCAAAAAATTTGCATATGGACGAACATATTAATATTTTTTTTAAAATAACCATTTCAAAAAATTTATTCAATGAAAACCTTAAAATAATAATTCTTATATGAATATAGTCCATTTCATAATAATTACATTTATTTCCTAAAAAATTAATTTTTTATATTAATTTTGAAAAAAATAGAATTTTTCGTAATAAGTACATTGTTTCTAACAATTAAGGACTTGTGATAGTTAAAACTATTTGTCATTGAAATTTAAACTATCATTATGATATGTATATTATGTTAAAAAAATTTACATAATAATTATATTAATTTATCATTTAATTCACCCTTACTATACTAATCATATTAAAATAATTTATCAAAGAGATTAATACTGAGGAAATAAAGTAATTTTTAAGAATAGTTAAATTATCATAAAATTTTGTTTTCATTCTTCTTATATAGCTAAGCATGATATTTTGTCCATCACTCTCTTCATAGTTTCTATAAATATGTATAATTTATGGAGTGTGTTATAATCAAAAAATGAAATGCATATTTTTATAAATTATATATATTGATATACATTACACTTACTAACATTTATCTAATACCCTTGCTAACTATATGTTTATGTTCACTCTTTGTTATTTTATATTATATTAACCATTATAAATAATGA
The DNA here is from genome assembly GCA_030549775.1 of Tamarix chinensis. Classification (NCBI taxonomy): domain Eukaryota; kingdom Viridiplantae; phylum Streptophyta; class Magnoliopsida; order Caryophyllales; family Tamaricaceae; genus Tamarix; species Tamarix chinensis. The sequence goes on along the minus strand of CM060179.1, from coordinate 43,178,951 downwards.
TTTATTTATTTTTCTTTACTAAGTTTTATTATAATTCATTTATTAGAATTATATTATATTATATTATATTATATTTATTTATTTATCGCTCACATGAATTACATTAGTTACACACATTTATTAAATAATTTGACATTAAAAACACCATTTCCATGATAATGATTCAAATTCTAAGTAACAAAATGAATAATTTCTAAGAAAAAATAAATTGTAAAAAAATCATTTTTATTTGTTATAAATTTAAGATGAAAAATGATTAATTCATCATCAAATTTTCTACGTTGTTTATTATGCCTTTGTTTTGGAAACTTGTTGATTATTTGTTGCTATGATTAATTTGTTAATTGACTATTATAAATATAATGTAAATTTATTATACTCTAGTTTTTTTATAATAATAATAAATAAATAAATAAAAGTAGCTATAGTTGAGATATTACAAGACCAAAATATTTTCTCAAATACCGTGTAAAAAGAGCTATATGAAGGTTGTGATAATTAATACAAAGAGGAATTGATATATTTTACACCAGAAAAAAGGTGGAAATTGATATCCTAGGCGATGACTAGGATTTTGCTTCCATAACCTTACGTAAATAGTGTTGTTAGTGGGTACAACTTATTCTCTCATAGCCCCACACCAATTAATAACAACTCGTTACTAGATGGCTTAGATAAGATTGAAGGAAATGTTCTCAAAATATTTCAACAATGATCAACCGGGCTGATTTATCTTCTTGTCCGTTAGTGATCATTACAGATTTCTCACCCACAAAAGGCTCATGTCTAAATAATTTCAGGAAGTATTTTATTTTAAAATAAAAGTTTTTCAATCTAAAAACACTTTACAAATTTTATGTGAAAGTGAATTCTTCTAATGACTACCCATCCAAACGAAGCCTAAAAGCATCTAACCAAGTGAAAGCTATAAAGAGGTGGTAATCACATCAAGTATAGGTTAGGTTGTACTAGGTCATGTTGTTCTCATATTAGATTGTTCTTGGATCATTTTCCTTAGTGGTTCGGGTTTAGATTGTGTCAGATTATATCACTTTTGAGTTGTGACAAATAAGCTTGGATCTTAGGTTAAGTCACTTTAGGTTTAGGTCATGTCAAGTTTATTTACCAATTTCGATCATATTCAAGCCAAAATAGTTCAAGTTTGAATCATTTCAAACTCAAATCACATCAGATCAATTTATCAGCATGGGTTGAGTTTAGGTAGAATTTGGGTTATTTTAGATTTGGATAATTTGAACCAATTTAACAATTTAAATTAAAATCCAATCAGGTCATTTTGGTATCGAGTCAATTTATCAGTTTCACTTGGTTTACTTTGGGTTCATATAACTTCGAGTTTGGGTCATTTCAATTTTAGGTCAATTTATTGGCTTGGATGAGTTTATTCTGGATTCAGGTTTACTTAGGTTTTTGGCTAACTCAAGTTTGGTTCTACCATTTCGAATTCTTTTTTTTTTCTCATGCCAATTTATCAATTTAAGTTGAGTTAGCTCAAATTACTTTAGGTTTAGATTTACTTGGATTATAAATTGAGTCACATAGAGATTTGTGAATTCACACTATTTCAAATTATATAACTCACTAGTTTTAACTTCTAGTCATATTGAATTCAAAATGATCCAAACCCAACCTCACCCACCCAATTTCTCTTCAATTGTTTTTCCATTTTGGTATACTAAAAATAGTATATATCATTTATATATTGTAATGTATTGGTATAAAATTTATACTATCTGATATATTTTGATGTAATGATTCAAAATACCTTTTTTTTTAATAAAAGCAATTAGTGTGTGTTAGTTTTGTACATTATGATTTATATAATTACTTCAAAAAAAATCATAATCTCGTTATCTATATTATCTACTCTATTATTACCTTATGAGTAGACCTCACTATTTTTTATTAAATATTTAAATTATCATATACTATTATTTTTATACCCTTATTAATTATACTCATCTACCACCAATATTGTTAGTGTCATTACTATCAATTAATTATGTATTATTTTAATAGTATTAATATTAATTATTTTATTAATAATATTAATTAATATTAAGTACTTATAATAACATAAAGATTAATTATTAGTTAGTATCCATATCAATTACTACTACTACTACTACTACTACTTATTAATATCATTAATGATTAATAATATAATTATAACTATTAATATTATTTGTTTATATAATATTATAAAAATATTTATAATAAGTAATGTTAATATTAATAATTATTAATTATTTATATTAATAATATTAAATTTTGATATTAATTATCAATACTTATTATTGATATTACTAATTATTAATAATTATAAATATATTATTATATAATAATTTAATTATTATTAATAACATTAATTATCAATAATATAATTAATATTAATTTGAATTATTAACTATTAATTACATGTAAAATGTAATCTATTAATTAATATTAATTATTAATATCAATTTATAGTACTAATAATTATTCTTATTGATAATATAATAATATTTATTATTATGATTATTAATTATTAATTGTTTATATATCATTTTTAACAATACTGATAATAACTAATATTACTACAAAATATTATTCTTAATATCAATTATTATTATTTATATTAATTAAAATCATTAATATTCATTATTCTTACTAATTATAATTATTAATTATTCATATGCATGTACATATTAATATTAATCATTAGTATCATTTATTATTAATAATTATATTAATTATTAATAATATATATTATATTATGAAAAAAATATTAATTTTTATTATTAATTGATATATCTTATCAAAATTAAACATATAAAAAATAAAAATATATTTTTTTAAAATAAATAATATAAAAAATATAAACAACAATATACATCAATTTATTTTATATCAAATGTGGTACCAAACACCATTATTACTTTAGAATTTAAACATAAATAAGATGTATTTATCAAAAATTATTATTTAAAAAAAAAACATTATCATTTTACATCATATCTAATTTAACAGATATTTAGTGGAGACATTTATAGGACAATTGAGTGTTACTCGCTAAAAGTAAGTTATTTTAAGGAAAATTTTATTTTAAAAATTAAGTTACTTTATAAAATTAATCTACATCTATATTTTTACCATTAAAAAAATAATTTGTTTCCTATAAAGTTAGTTTGATTTTTATTTTTACCTTTAGGTTTTTTCTTTCTTCTTCTATGTATTAAAATGCTAGGTAATTTTCAATGAATAATGTAATTATGATATTAGAAAAATATTTATTATCTCATAACATAATATGTAAATTACTTAAAAAACTTGCTATTAAAAATGAAGGGAGTAACTATACACATGATAGTTTAAAGATTAATTAGTCAAGAAATATAATTTAACAAAATAAAGGTGATCATCTAATTATTAGACTATATAAATATAACATCATAGATATTAAATGTAATTATAAAATTACTACTACTAACATGATGTCGGAGTCGATCATTGGTTGGATTGATTTCTAGTTTTGGCTACCTCGTGTCAGAGAATTAAGTTTAACTTATGTGATTTTAAGCCAAGCCAATATCCAATCTGATAATTATAGTATCAAGGTGGGATCAAGTCCAGTTGGTGAGGGTATTAGATTTTAGGGTTTATAAGTCAATTTCCGGATGGGCCGGATCAAGTTTCTCAGGTCGAGTATTTTTTTAACAGCTCTAACCAATCGTCTATTTTGTAAAAGTAATAGTTGGTTACATTTATAAGAATAAACTACTAATATATACATAAAAATATGAAAATTACGATTTGAAAAGTGTTGTTCAGTGCCGACAACCTATTCCCCGCCAGGCTAGACACTCCTAAAACATGAGTCGCTCTTCAAGAGAGAAGAAAACGATACATGAATCTCAACATGGGAAAAACAAGAGATCACATCAATACAGATCATCCATTCATCAACCAAAATTCAAAATTTCACTGTTTAAACTTCTTCGATGCTTACAGCTTCAGACTAGTGCTTATCAATCATTGGCCATTTCACTTGCCGTATCTTACTCATTTTTATTGTGTGATGGGGAAGAACTCTGCGCTACTCTATCTGTAGACTGATTCAAGCTGGCTTTGGCTTTTGCAACGAAACCAGGATCTGGCTCATGCTTATCTGAAGGCTCTTTCATTGCCAAGCATATATAGAATGCAAGAACCACATTAACTGCTATGACAGCAAGAAACCCACTCAATAGCGTTTGATTCTGAGAAGACATATGCGTAAAACCTGTAACGAAAACAAAAATAAAAACGATGAAAAACCACTTCCTGAACCAAGTTTGCGCAAGCAACAAGAAAGTGGGAGGTATATGTTCTACAACAAAAGCACAAAGAACCCCAAAATGCAAAACAAGTATATACATAATACATTTACTATTTGTGTTGAGATGGTTATTCATCCCAGCTGCATCAATATTCCAACAGATGAAGAAAATACTTCTCCTAGTAATATCCAAGGGATCAGTTTCAGGTCCCACCTAAATTTGTATAATAAGCCTTCTCAAAATATACCTATTCTTTAGGGTAAGAGAGAAGCAAATCCATTAAAACAGTGCAGAAACCAGCAGCACAGACTGCCCCTTTACAAGAGCAACGTCTTAATGTCAGCCTACAAGGGCCTTCTCTTAACAACGCCATGCTATCCGCTTGCCATCAGGATATGGCAAATTTGAGAAAATGGGATATTCCAAAAGCATTTAGACAAATGTTAAAGTTGAAAAGAAGGCGGTCATCAGCAGTGCCCAAATTCCCTGTGTATCTAAACATTGTTGGGAGATACAATTACAATGAAGAAATTTTTTAACATAAAATAGTGGAGATATGGGGTGGGGAGAGATAAGTATGAAAAGCATTCACTACTACATAAGAGGTTAAAGTCCCCCCCTAACAGTGATTTATTATTCCAATGTTAATTCCATCATGGCGCCTCTAGTCTCAATGGCCACAAAATAAGGGTTATGGAATTCTTATACCAAACGGGTGAAGATATAATAGCCATTGAGGATAAATGTTACTTCTATGAATGCCTCTCATGTTGGGATCATGCTACAATCGATGATCACATTGATTAATTCCATAAAGCAAGAAAGAAAAAGTACTATGATCATACAGTTTTAAAGGTCAGAACACAAAACCAATACCCAAAGGCCTCATTTGGTTGGTTGGAGCCAAGCAACAATTAACAGTCATTGCCTCTTCTACATAAGATCTTGTTGTGAATTAAGGACAATACTACCCGACATATGAAATCCAACAATGGTGGCTTTTCATTATAGCTTATCAGTTATTACTCCAGTCATTCCCAGTCGCAGAAGAAGCAGAAATCAAATGATGGTGGCTTCGTTGCCATGCCACCTTTTTCTAGCAACACAAAAAGAATCACAAGAAAATAGTTGACAAATCAACTATAAGATACAAATAACTTTTGAAACTTTTCAATCAGTTAAGAAATGACCAAAAAAGTCACTGCTAATGAAATTTTGATCCCAAAATTACATAAAGCAAACTTACTTTGAGACCTAGCCTTTACATACACAACAAAGCCACAACTTATTGGCACTATGACAGTGAAGGACTAGAGCAATCACATGAAGGCCACATTTTAAGCTATTCCACCACAATAATTAGCCTCAACAGTGGACAGAGGAAAGCCTGAGTGATCTCAAAATGATGCATCTGATTCTCAAGCAGTACTCTGTGGAGGCAAAAACACAGTGGCTTCCAATTAAAGAGCTAAACTTGAATGGATACATAGAGAAATTTTATCCTGCAGTAGTAGGCAGGTGGGTATAAACTTTATATTTCGTGTAATTGCAAATGAACTACCAATAGAACGCAGCAGGATGGTTCTTGGCATACATGGAACCCTAACCGCAATTTCTGTAATTATAGATCAATAAATGGAACCGCCTGACATTTGCACAAAGCTCCTCTCCCGTACCTCTCCTCTCTGTATTGGATATCAAAATGAATGCATAACTACATCCCCGATAGCCACCAACACAGGCAAACACCGCACCACCAACAACCCACCATTGCTACCATGAAAAAGACTGTCCAAACAGCTCTCTTCATTCACACCAACCTCCTCCCTGTCCTCTGTTGACGGCCATTTCAATTAATTTCACCAATAATTAATTCTTCTCACGAAAATGAACCAATTTTTCTTTCAAACTTTTTGATATAATTATGTCAAGCTCCCGGAGATCTGTGATTGTGATGGCAAAAAAATTGGCAGTGAATAAATTCGCATAGGAACTGAAATCGAAGCAAAGATTATCAGTCATCAAGGAATTGATTGATGAAGAAGATATATAACAAACTGCGAGAGAATTGATCAATGTTGGATTAACATTGACCATAAAGGTTTACTCACCATAGAAAGGGTTTCGAAAGTCAGAAAAGATACCTCTCTCTTCAATCTTCTCCTAATGGAAAAAGAGAGAGAAGTAGAAGGAAGAGACCACAATGAAGTTGAACTAAGTAATAAAACTAATTGTTTTATGATTTGAACCTATATATTTGATGTTATAAACATAAACGTTTCCAGGGCTGAATCTAATTTATAAAATTATAAACTTAAATGGATTATATAATGAACCTAGTTGTTTAATGACATGAACTTATATATTAAGTATCATCAACCTAAATGTTTCCAGGGCTGGCCCTAATGTATATAAATTTATAAAGTTAAAATGATTATGTAATGAACCTAATTGTTTTATAACATGGACCTATATATTAGGTATCATGAACCTAAACGCATTAAGTGATAAACCTAATTTTTTTATTACATGAACCTATATATTTAGATCTTATAAACCTACACATTTCCAGAGCTGAATTTAATATATTATATTTATAAACCTAAATGGATTATGTGATGAACTTAAATAATTTATGGCATGAACCTATATATTAAGTGTCATGAATCTAAGCATTTCCAAGACTGAATCTAATTTTAATTTATATATATGTATAAACTTAAAAGGATTATGTGATGAACATGAACATGAACATATATATTAAGTGTCTTTGAACATGAACGTTTCCATAGTCGAACCTAAACAAATTATATGATGAAACTAACAGTTCTATCAAATAAATAAGAATTATAAATTAAAAAAATTACCCCGTATTCATCATACTCGCCAAAAATATTCAAAATAAAAAATTGCAAATTTAAAAAAAAATTGTGTATGGAAATAAAACTAAAAAATTACAAAAATGACCCGGTGTTTATTTAAATTATAAATTACAAAAAATACCTTGTTTCGGAGTATAAGAATAGTAATTTATAAAAATGACCCCATGTACCTAAATAAAATTTATAAAGTCACAAAAAATGCCCCTATGTACCTAAATAAAATTTTTGAGCATAAGAATAATAATTTATAAAAATGACCCTATGTACCTAAATAAAAAAATGACCCTTCTGAGTATAAGAATAATAATTTAAGAAAATGACCCTATGTACCTAAATTAAATTTATAAAGTGACCAAAAATGCCCCCACAAACCTACATAAACTTTATAAAATTACAAAAAATGACCCTAGGTGCATCTTGCAAGGTGCTTCAGATCCATGATATAAGAATTGCTCTAACACGGTGATGGAAATCAGAATCTTGAAACATATTATGGAAAGAATTTTAAGAAAAATAAATAATGGAGAAAATTTCAAGACTAGGAAATAATAAAAAGAAATTTGAGAATAGGATATAAATAGTTACATCCTTCCGAAGGAACTATCTTTTGGAGAGATCGTGATACACTTAAATTCATGAATGGCTAAAAAAATTGAGAGGAAAAACAAACTAAATGGGATGAAATCCTTCAAAATTACTACTTTGCTCTCAAGCATGATTCTGGTTTAGAATTGATGATTTGAGTCGTATAGAAATTCTCTTGCAAAATTCCTATACCACTTGTTTCAACTTTCTAAATATTTATCATGTGGTTCTTACTGGTAACCATAGTGATCATGTTGATTACTTCATTATAGATGGTTACTTGTTACACAACTCTTAGTAGATACAAGACCACCATACTTGTTATTGATTGTCTCCTTGGCTATCTTTGATGAAAGATGCCATACTTGCCAACTTCTTTGGGTCGTACACTCCTTTTCCTATTCTCAATCTTTGTGAAAAGACCTTTGCATAAACCTTGTTTTAGGCATTTTAACATTCCACGTACAATTAGAAGTAGTGATTGTATCTTGGTTATTGTGGATAGGTTTCCTAAAATGACACATTGATTCCTTGCTGGAAAGATAATGATAGACGCATCTCTCATTGCTAGTATCTTTTTCAAGGAAACTGCTAGATTGCATGGGCCGCCTTATTAATTGTGTCTGCTAGATGTGTCAGATTTGTTGGCCACATTTGGAGGACAGTTAGATAGGAAGTTCTTTGGTACTCGCTTGAAATTTTTTAGTACTTTTCAACCAATGGACAAATAGAGGTTCAAATAGAATTTAGGTGATCTTGTCAAATCTCTTACCGAAGAAGAGCTAATACTTGGGATTCGGAATTACCAACCGCTGAGTTTGCATACAATAATTCCATAAATAAGTTTACAAGAAAGAGTCCATTTGAGGTTGTCTACGGTGTAACTCTCGACTTACTATTGATCTTGTGTCATTACCTTTTGATTTTACGCTATTAGCTATTGATATCACATCTAATGAACATATTCATGATTCACATGCTCATATCAAACATAAAATTGCACAAAGCAAAGCAATTTCTAAACTAGATGTGCACCATAGAATGTTAAGAGTTTCATCAAGGTGATTACAAGATCATTTGTATTCATCGCAAAAGGTTTCTAGTACATTGTTTTAAGAAGCTTTCTTTGAGACCTTACCACAATGTAAACCCTCTTGGCATCAATGCTCATTTGACTGACATGCCTCCTAAATACTCAAATGGACTAGTCTTCAATATTGACGATTTGATTCCTTACCAAGGTATTTTTGAGCCTCTGACCCTTTCTTTTTCTTTTTCATTTTTCTTTTTATACTACTGGTACAAGTGGATTTGCAACTTCATTGGTTTTGGTGCCCAAGTTGACTCCAACACAACACCGCAGCTAATTCATGATGAGGTTGAAGTTATCCTTGAAGTTAAGATCGTAAGTACTTCCAACAGAGGGTATCATCACCATCTCGTGCAATGGAAGGGTTGTTGTTAGGATGGAAAATTCTTGGATCTAATGAGAGGAGTTGTGTCACCTAGCTTTGAAATGTTTAGATGAATATATCCAAGCTAACTTTCTTGGGGCGAGTTTTCCCAGGTCGAGGAGAGATCATTGAAATCAAATTCTTAAAAGTTTATCTTAGAAAGAGTTTTAAGAAATGGAAATAATAGAAAGAATTTAATAATAACAAAATTTTTTTTATTTGTTCCAGTTTGTTTAGGATTGGTATTACTAGCAAGCTACGGCCATATTTTGGTTTTACTTGTGTTCCAAGGCTAAAGCCTAAGGCTTCGTTTGATTTTAAGAAAGTAAGATGGAAAAGGGGGGAGTTAAGTAGAAAATGATTTTTTGTGTTTGGTTGCTAAGAAAGATTATTGGAAAGAAAATGTGCAAGAAAACAAGGAAGTTATACTAAATACTTTTCCTCTCATATATGTGAGGAAAATTGAAGAAAAGAAAAAAGTGCAACACGGAGGTTGATTAAAAGAAAATTTTAATTAATAACAACCTAAATCTGAATACATATTTTAATTGAAAAATAAAATCAAGGCAGCATTGGTTTGTGGGCTATAAGTAATTCTCCTAAGTATGGTTTGAGACTCAATGGTTTTGTATATTTTTTTCATTATTTATCATTTACAATTTATGTTTAATTCCCCTTTGCTCATTACTTTCTCTAGCTTTATTAAATTTATTATATTTGACTAATGAAAGATAATCAAAAATATGATAATATGGAAATTAAATTTTCTTACAATATTTTGAATATGCATAGTATTTTTACCAATTGTTTTTTTTTTTAATTAATTCCTCTTTATTATTTTTCCCCTCTTCATTTATTTTTACGATAAGGAAAGAGGTTAGAAAAGTTACACAACAACATTTTTGTGGTCTACAATGAAGGGCAGCTCAAGAAAACTAAAAAAATAGAGAAATATGGCACGAAAGATATTATAAGTAATAAAGCCATTTATAATCTTAGCTTTAAAACTCACCACAGCACTACATTTGCACTTTATATAACACTAGGCACAGACAACAATGAGTAGTAGGTAGTTCATTTCCTTTTTCTTTATTAATTATATTCTTTAGTTTGAGTCATTGATATAAAAGAGCATTGTCTTCTCTTCTCCTTGGAATGCAACTTATTTTTAAGACTTATCAAATCGGATAAAATCTGCAAAATTTTAATAATAAAAAATTTTATAAAATTAATGATAAATAATAATAATAATAATTATAGTAGTGATAAAATATTGATTATACCAATAGTAAAACACTAACAATAACACATTAAAATTTTCAAATCAGATTAGTTCATATTATATGATGAGATCACAACCTTACTATATCAGGTTTGGGCCATATCAGATCAATTATCAATATGGATTGAATTTGGGTTGAATTATTTTGATATTGGGTAAATTTGGGTTTGATTTAATTTATCAACTCGGGTCTCATTACTTTGTGATCACATTTGCTCATGTTTTTAGTCAAGTTGGATCAGGCTTAATCATTTCGGGTTTATTTTATCAAGATCAATTTATCAATTAAGTTGAGTTCAAGTCAAGTTACTTCAGGTTTAGATTTACTTGAATTATAGGGTGACTCAAAATGAGTTAGGTTGGTTAGAACTATTTTCAATTAAGGGTTACCGGCCCAATGGTTGTATCATATAACTCGTATTGGTTCTAAACTTCTAGTCAAATTAAAGTCAACATGTTTCTTACCTAGCTTGACCTAACCAATTTCTCTTCATCTATTTTTTATATTTTGATATATAAAAATGACATATCATTTATATAGTGTAATGCATTCATATAAAATTTATATCATTTATATAGTTTAATGCATTAACATAACATATATATAGTGTAATGCATCCATAATTTTCCTATACATTTTATTTCCACCAAACCAAACAAAAGAAAGTACTACTTTCTAAGAAAATATTTTTCATGGAATTTTTCAAGCAATCAAACAGAGGAGGAAAAAACAATTGCTCATCTTTATTTTCTTTCCTTTTCTTCTCCTTATCCTTTTCCTTTCCACTCAACTTTCCGCCAATCAAACAGAGCTTAAATATATTAGTTAGTTCAGTTTATTAAACAGTGGTTGAGAACATGTAATATTACATTGAATTGTGTCAATCCTAACCCTCTCTCTGCGGCCATTCCTCTCTGCCATGTTTCTCTCTGCCTCACGTTCTGCTCCTATCTTTTCCCTTCCTCTCCCCTTCTTCCCTCCCTCCTCTTATCTAAACTCTATCACATATCACTTGCATGGTTGCATCAGCTACAAAACATAAGCAGATGGAGGGTAGCAGACACGTCACACAAGTACTTTGGTGCTTCCTAGTGCCCCTAGCCAAATAATCCTTAAAACTTGTGTCTATTGACCTGCTTAATATCATACCCATTGTACCACCGATAATGTTCCAAAAACGTAATAAATAAGAATGATTCATCCTTTTCTGACCTTTTGTTATCTTTTTTCTACTTTCCAGTGCCCCATTTTTTCTTTATTTTCCATTGAAGAAGTTACACCTAGCTTTGCTGAAAGCAACTAGTCTAATGATGCTACTGATAAACACCATAATCATTATTTAAGAGTTGGACAGCAAGAAAACATGACACACCCCGCCAGATGTATATACACTATTGTTTTATACTAGTGTGAGCTACACACATGGTATTCCTCACCAAACGTGATTTTCTAACAATTTTTTATTCTGTATAGAAAAATCTAGTAAATTTTCAAACTATTTTATGTTTTTTCTTTGTTTACTTGTTTATTTACGTATTGTATGTCATAAATATATGTTTTAGGGAAACTTGTAGTTTCAGTCATTACATATATATTTTATATCAATTTAGATTTCCAAATTTGTTTTGTCTAAATTAGGCCATTTGAATTATGTAATGGACATCAAAGAAATTAAACTATTTGACATCAACTAAATCAAGAAATAATATACTCTATGCATAAATAGGAAATGAACAACAACATATTGAGTAATTGATTATGAAGAGTTGTACAATACAATATACTATTTATAAATATACACCACCTAATTAATTAATGAAAGTCAAATCTCATCCACAACTATAACTTCTCTGGACCATGAATAAGCTCTCACCAAAAAATAACTTATTATGGAATTAAATATTAAACTTTTATTATAAAATCTCTCTTGTTAATAATATAGAACATCTCTCTTTGTTTGATGATACGATTATAACACTCTCTCTCTTCAGTAATACAGAATATAAGGCCTGTTATTAATTCAAAACATGACTTCATAAGGCTGGTATCTTTGATAAGCTACAATAATATAACTTTTACAACAATAGTAAGATTAATTATCCTACTTGTACATTTCATAGCATAGTACCATTTTTAACATGATAATATCTATAAGGCCTATGTCATTAGTAGCCACAATAGGATCATCATTTCACAAATGATGGCATCCGTATTCAATATTGTTGGCATAAATTTATAAGGTTAATAGTTTTGATAAGCTATAATAGTATCACTATCAAACATCAATTGTTTTTTTTTTTTTTTGGTTGCCCTAATTCTGAACTTTTGACTGCATGGTATCACTATTAACACCAAAATTATAGCAAATTATAAAGTTGGTATCTTTTATAAGCTACAATAATATCGTTACTCAACATTGATATATTATTATTCACCCCAATAAAATACTTTTAAAGGATACTATGATTATACAAATTTAAAAATTGATAGTTCACAATTTATCATAGATTTTCTGACTTCATATTTACCCTTTCCTAATTCCTTGAGGCTAAAATATTTATGTTTGAATTGCTGAAATATTTTTCTCTCCTAATATTTATGAACCTACAAATAATATGCCAATTAATATCTCATCAATGGAAAGATGGTTAATGATATTTTGGTATCTAATGATCTAAACGGCATAAATGGCGATGTAAATTTATAAAAATGACCTATTTATCAAAAAAAAAGAATTTTAAAGGGAAAACATGAGTGAAAATTAACTTAATATGCGATTCAAAATTATTTTTAATGCTTTGTTCATTTTATGGTGTGCTTGGTAAAATTTCTCTCTTACATAATTATTTTCATGATGTTTGTTTCACATCACAATAAAAGTTCATCAATAAACTAGAATTTCAAATGGCAGTCATACCACAACGGCCAAGTGAAAGAAACAAACGAATAAATCACATCCATGTATAAGTTGATATGCAACAAAAATTGAGGAGTGTTTTCAAGAATCAAGATTTAAGAAAAGCCCATACCAGGAACCCAATCATTCTGAAACCCATAGAGTATGGCCACCGGTAGTACCCACATGAATGCAGAGGCAATGAGGAATTTCTTTGCTACCTGCGGAGTGCTCACCATATTCTGGGAAAGCAGCACATCAACTTTGAAAATAACCTAAAAAATGAAGTGAATTGAAACAAGTAGTAAGATTCCTTTTTTGATATATTATTCCTTTTGTGGAGCTTCAATTTAGTCCATATCCCTTTCAACAGGCTTTCATTTAAAAGCACAGTGGAAACATGATTAGTATCACTAATAGGCACGTCATGAATATCAAAAGATCTTTCAGAAACTAATCATCATCTAGAAATACAAATCCACTTAGCGTAAGCACATAGTTGGATATAGTCAGATAAGCATGGACACAATTGATATAAGTCTATCCCATGCCCCAAGCTCCACCATCACTGGTGTTCAATAACATGCTCGTCCAATAATGCATAAGCAAGATCAGCAAAACTAACAGAGACTTCCCTAGCTGCAGCTTACTTTTTGATAAGATCAACCACTTCATCCCTCAATATCTCTTCCTTCCAATATCCATTATCCACACTCACAAAGATAATATAAAGCAGCAATAGCATAATTCAGAGTATTTCTAACTGGACTCAACAAGCACTGAATCATAAGTTCTATAGCACCAAACTCCACCAGAACCTTTGCATTCTCTGGATCAACACAAACATTACACACCACTCCAATACCAAACTCAATAAGCTTTTCATTGGGCTCTGTTATACAATCCATGAAAAGCTCCGAGCCATTCATTAGGTGAAGGAATGCAAAGTAGTATGGATCATACACAACGTTAGCTAGAAGTGCCACAAATTTTTCCTTAAGACTCTTTGAGCTTTGCATTCTGGAATTGGGACATCAGTTCCTGCAGATATTGTAGCCTTGGTGTCCCATGCGCTCTTCTTGACTCTTATCATTAGTGAACATTGTTAAGAATACTGTGAGTAATTCATGATATGGGATTGTATTAAGGTTGATTTTATGATTGAATCACAGTGTACTGACACAAACAAGCATCACGCCTATCCTAGATGAAAGACCAATTATGGCTTTGTAACCTTCACAAAGCATTACAATATCGTTTAATTAATCAACTATTCCTAAAATAAAACTCGAGCAGCATTAAGCATCAATCTTTAAATACAGCTAATGACAACAAAATTTTTAGGTCCTCTTCCATTTGAACAGGCCAAAAACCCATGATGAACTGAACTAAGTGCTAAAGAACTGCTAACCAAACACCATCTTGATAATTGCCAAAAGCCTGAACTATATAACAAACTAAAAACAAAAACCATAAAATAAATTAAGAGAATGAGGAAAAGGTGAACGTCAAGTCAATCAAACACAAGATCTGAAGCATTTACTAAGGTTTTTCAATAAGATCAGGGGCACAATTAATTATAAGTTATGATGATCAATTTAAAATTTTGACCCTCTCTGAAAATGACAAAACGAAAGCCCGCCAAAAGTTGTCAATTTTTGCCCCGTTGCTGGTGAACATCAACTTTCTATGGTTTGAATGAAAGTATACTAGTGAACACCACTGAGGTGGAACGTAGTAGGTGGCTCTTTCCCCTAAAAATGTGCCAGTTGATAGAAATATAGAATTGAATGGATTTCAAGCGATTTAGTACATTCATGACAATGCTGAGCACAATGGATAAGGTATATTCCAAGCTGGGGAACAAGAAAACATGGTCAAATCATGTAAGAGCTATAGCAAATATCAGGGATAAGAGATGAGAGTGCACAGAAGAGGTGTGAGCACATGTGAGGCAGACAACCTGTAGAGGCGAGAACAAAGAGACCCGAGAGGAATAAGATGGAGAGCTGAGAACACAGACACTACAAGAAAACGGGTTTTTGATATAAATAAATGTTGCCAAAAATATTTGTGGCTACACAATTACATTTTTTGCAACAACCCGTCATTATACATCATGCTGCAGCTAAAATGTTTTCAATAACTATTTGTCCTTGCCAAAAATAGGATTTTTCGCAAGGATGTCTGTGGCTAAACACAATATTGCTTTCATAAACGATTGCAAACAGCTGAGAAATTGAGAAAGACAACCAGCAATATGAGAGATACAAGCAGCAGCAAGAATTGCATTCAGAACCTGGATGCTGAAGAAGAAAGCTTTGGGAGCGAAGCCTTGAATTTGAACTGCAGACCGAAAGATACGACGTCAACCTTTGGGACACTATTGCGGAAATTTCTTCAATGAACTGCAAATATCTAATGTTTGTGAAGCGTAGTTCAAAGATATAAGAGCTTACTGGAGAATACAATAATCTTGGTGATTTAGATCATCCCAAGGATGGAGAACATGAAACAGAGAGACCAAATTGGAGCTCAACTCACTGTTTATGTCCCAGTTATTATATCCCTGAAGAATAGCATAGATTCTACAGTAAATCATTGAATGTTATGTTTGACCAAGCCAGCATCCAGGAAAAGTAGTACTTAATCATGATTCTTAAGATTTCTTACACGAATTTATGTGAATTTTCTTGTACTATTTATATTTCCTTTACATTCACAGCAGAATCTCATTTGATCATTGCTTTTTGTTTTAATTCAATTGTAGGATGCTGAGAAAGGTCCAAAATTGGCTGAACATGAAGAAGCTCAAGAGCCTGACAGCTTAGTTGAGTTACAAGATGTCCATATGAGGATTCAGGCTGTAGAAAAAGGGTGTTATAGACATGAAGAGATATGCAAAATAGGAATTTGCAGATGTTAGCCCAAAGATAGAAACTGCAACCAGCCAAATCCAAGTATTAAAATTAAATGGGAGCAGTTCTCGTCATAGGCAGTAGATCCAGCAGAAGATTCTCTCAGCCAGAGGTGACAAAAGAATTTATGCTTGATCATGCTTCAGATTCATCTTATGGAAACGATAAAGTAGGCAAGAATACTGACAAAGATGATCAAACTCTTGAATTGTGAGAAACCCTTGAACAAAGAGACAACATTGACCTGACAGTCAGTAAGACACACAAAGTTGCTACACCACCTAACAGACACACTCAGGTTGATGCAGTGAAAGAACAAAAGAGCAGGCAACAACCCTCTGCTTCAGATCCATTTGTTGAGAAGTAATTAGGAGAGAACAAGTAAAGAGATGTCAAAGAGAATCACAGGTTCAACCTGTTCAGAGGCAAACAACAAAAACAAGGTTTTCAAAAGACTTGCTTCTGATGTTCAGAATCCAACCAACCTTCACATTATTATGAATGGCTTGCATATGTATACCATACAAGATAAGTGGAGCTACAACCACCACATTTCATGTTGTTTTTTTCTTTCAGATATTTTATTCAAACAGCTATAAAATGCACATACACACAGGCTACCAACCAAATTCCATAACTAAGAACCCTAAACTTAGATACATAATCAAGGTTGTCACTTCCTAAGGCCAGCAAGCAAAGCACCCATCTTTCTAATCAACCCTGAGCCACAAAACACAAATCCAAGCATACCACCACACCAAATAGTATACCACAAAAGGCTATAAACCATAAAAATTACAGAGGGAAAAAAAAATGGACTCAACTTCATATTTGTCCATCACTGTCTACATATGGAGTATCCTTCCTGTAAAAGTTTGATGACTTCCCTGCCCTCCTTACTGCAGTATCTCTGATGTAAGCTAAACCCTTAGCCTAGTGGTTTTCACACAAAACTTTGCTCAGATTCTTATTAAATCAACCCAAGGCGGCATATATAAGTCAGGCTATTACCAAAACAGATGTGATGATTGTGATTGGTTGCATGACTTAGGTGCCATTTTGATACATATTTTATGGAATTTGTTATGTTTTGTCTATAGTTTAGGCCACTGCAGTTTGGCTTCCTTTTGTAGGTTGCAGAAGAAAAATGCCGAGAAAAGGAGCTAAGCATGGCAAGTGGAAGGCTAAAGTAAGCTTAAAATGGAAGAACAAGGCAAGAGGAAGGTTTATCTTTCTCTATTTAATTTATGAAATTGAATGTTTTCAATCTATTTTGTGTTACATGGAGATGAGTGGCTAATTGTTCTTGACGGGATATACCCTAATCTGATTGTAATTGATTAACTTGATTTTCCATTTGTATTTCAATTGAATCGAATGCTTTATATTATTGCTTGTATCATTGTGATCAGAATTTCTACTGGATTTCCGCAAAATTCAAGAGATGAGTAAAGAATAGATTTAATAACATAACTAGAAGTTAAATCACAAGGTCAAGAGATGTTAATTTAACTCCTACAACACAAAAAGGAAGGATTCGTATTGCTTTTTAATGTATTGTTTGCCTTGTGTTCAAACTAGAGCTAGATGAATTGTGGTAAACAATAGGGCATAAGGGCTTGAGAAAGTGTTGTGTTTTTTTATCCCTTTTGACCTTGTTGATTTATTGATTGTGATTCGGGAAAGGGTAGAGTATCAATTGCATAGGAGAATTGGGGTAGTAGAACTGAACTTTGGCTACTTTCTCATTTTGAGCAAGTTTGGTGCTTTTGTTTATGCTTGTGTTTCTATTATTTATTTCTTTTTGTTTTTTTCCTAAGTTGATGCCACATCTTGATCTTTACAGGCGCCTAAGTTGCAAAACGTTATGATGGTCACTCTCCAGTCTTTGTGAGATCAACTATGATTGCTACTCTGACACCATACATACTTGCGGTTAGGATGAATCAAAATGAAGTATAATAACTAAAATAATATCAAAATCCTAATAGAATAATACAAAATCTCACTAATAAATAAATATAACAATACCTAGAAACTATTAGTTCTCCTAAGTTTAGACCTACGGAATGAGGCATATCCATTTGGATTTGGACATTCTTTCCAATAGTTTAGTAGAGAACTAGGACTATAGCTACACTCCGTGATGTGGCACATGCATCACCCATTCTTCCCCACTTAAGAAAAGCTCGACCTAGGACTTTGAAGTACCAGTGAGGCTTACTTAGCACAATTCCTTCCAACATGACTAGTTATCCAAAGTTGATGAAAGATTTTAGCTCCTTAGATTGTCCGAAACTTTGTTGGAGGGCCACTGACTGAAACAAATCTTCTTCTTGGACTTGAACATGCAAGCAGTACTTGAAGCAAGCATAGGCACTGAAGTAAATGTCAAAGTGAGTACATCATAAATGTGTGTGTTTGGCAAGGCAGGCCTCTCAAGCTTCTTTTGCTTAGCAAAGTTGTTAACCATAACAATAAGTTATGTTATCATAATTTTCAATCCCTTCATATCATCCTCAATATTACTAACTCTGCAGGAATGCTTGAAAATCCATATCCCTAACCACATTGAAAATAAATAAATAAAGAATTAATAAAACAAATTTTTTCCACTGTTTTTTTCCTAGACACATAGTTTTCCTTTTTCTTTTCTTTTTTTTAACTCACCTAAATTAAAATCAAAAGAATTGTATGACACAAAGAGATAAGAAGCTGCCCTTGCACGAGCATAGATGGAAAGCTTTGCCGATGCTTAAGCAACCAACAATGGAAGGCGACAACAATGGGTGATGAGATCACAACTTCAACCATTAGGAGTCATGGGTCTTGAATAAAGGCTTCCGATGGCAAACAACGAACACCTGAGACGAGGACAGTGCATGATCCTTCTCAATGGACAATGACAAACAAAGTGCAGGCAACATGGCTCTTTAGTTTGCAAGTCGTTGGTGTGTAGACAACTCAGGCATGGTGCTTCGTTGGGCATTGATGAACAAAAGTGACACACAACTCCAGTGGTTTGATGAATGATGGCAGCTTGGTGTTGTGTGGAAGGTGGTGGTGATGGCTAGGGCTAGGGCTAGGGCTAGGGTTAGGGTTAGGGTTGGTGTTGTTTGTTGGATTTCTTGTGCTTTAGCTGATTAACAATTAGGTTTTCATATTTTGGATTTTTCTTGAAAAAAATTATGAATGACAAATTTTGGGAAACACCATATTGATGGCTGGGACCAAAATTTGGGCTCTAGTAACAAATTGATGTAGGCTAAAGTCTTAGTCCAAAGGTTTTCACAGAAAACCTCGCTCAAATTCTTATTAACTCAACTCTAAATTAAAAAGTACAATCTAAAGCCGTATGTACATGCCAATGGAATAAAATATAACCTCAATAAAATAATATCAAAATCCTCATAGAATAATATAAAATCCCAACTAATAAGTAAATATAAAAATATCTAGAAACTATTAGCTCTCTTAATTTTAAATCTATGGAATAAGCCATATCCATTTGGACCTAGAAAGTTTAATAAAGAACTAGGACTGCAACTACATGCCAACGATGAGATGGAATGTACACCGCATCATTTTCACATATACCTTGTGAAGCAACAACATAACATCATTTAGTTTATCTATATTATGCATACATAAGAGCAAAGACATATAAACAGCTTGAAGCACAGCTACCCTTTGCTCGCTTACAACTCTGTGTGTCATAAAGGATGAAATTACAATGATAGATCTTTTATTAAATGCATTTATGCCAGGAGGAAGAATAAGGTTGGTGGTGGAACTTGAAGGTCTTCCTGATCGCACTGTTGTGTTTAATGGGAATACCAAGCCTATTGGAGGTATAGTCGGATATGTTGGAAAAAAGGATGACGCTAAATGGAATTGTTTGAAATACACAGTCCCTAAATGGAATTAAGCCAAATGTGGATCAAGTGCAGTGCTACGCTGAATATCTCTCAATGCCAAAAAGCATTTTCCCCCATCTTTAGCATCACACAATTTTAATTATACAAGAAAGGAAAAAATCAGTGCTATTCAACACCATACAATAGGTGAAAGACATAAAAACGCGTTGGAGAAGGCAGTCCCAGAAGGAGAAGTAGACGGCAGCAAACGAACCGACTGGAGGAGGCGGAGAAGCAAATGCCGGGACTCGATGTTATGGCTGAAGAAGCGGCGATTCGCTGCGGTCTTCGAAGTCGCCGAATTGACTGGAGGAGGCGCCGGAAACGGTACTGAGCAGGCAGAGGTCGCAGGTGGGCGGAAGACTGGAGATGTGGAGGAGCTTTTCGCCGAGGTTAATCAGGATAGGAGTTTTCTCAGACTTTCAGACTACGGAAAGCAGAGGGACTATGATAAAAAAAAAAAAACACGTATCATAGAATCGAACATCTCACTTATCTAGTGACGGTTAAACCGATGGTTTAACTGTTTAATATTTATTATAAAATAAAATAGATATTGAAATCATAGTTCACACTGATTTTATTATTTATCATAAAATAAATATTTAAATCATTCTTAGTAACAAATGTAAGGTAAAAAAAAAATTATCAGACTAAATTTGAAGGTACCTAAAATTATGTCAAAAATATTTGATAAAGTCTAAACTAACCAAGTCCAATGACACCATTTTTTTTTCAAGTTATGAAGGCCTTACATTAATTTTTTTATCAAAATATTTATTTGGTAAATAAGAATCAATAAATTAACTTATTTTTAGTAAGATTTATTAAGTCAAATAAACTCACTTCAACCCAAGCCTACAAGCACTAATGACCAACCCTAAATTTGAAGGTACCTAAAATTATGTCAAAAATATTTGAAAAAGTCTAAACTAACCAAGTCCAATGACACCATTTTTTTTTTCAAGTTATGAAGGCCTTACATTAATTTTTTTATCAAAATATTTATTTGGTAAATAAGAATCAATAAATTAACTTATTTTTGGTCAGATTTATTAAGTCAAATAAACTCACTTCAACCCAAGCCTACAAGCACTAATGACCAACCCTAAATTTGGTAAATAAGAATCAATAAAAGAAGAGGTTGGTAGATACGAAGAGGAAAACGGTGCAAATTTATCAAATATTCACAATGAGGTACATATATGTCCTTTTATTTTTTTATTTTTTTTGTAAGACTATATAAAATAATGTGATGATTTCACGCAACATAGTAAAATTAACGTGATCCCATAACGCAATGCTTACCTAGCAACATGACTAGCCCACGAGTGTGTCAGGCAGTGCATGCAACACCATCCCAACATGATTACCTCATGCAAAACTCTCCTAACAATGTTAGATTCTCACGTTAAACCTACCCACCAACATTATATTATCACGTAAACATACCCTTCCACGATGAGACTCTCACGTAGAGATTGTCCCACCAACATTAGTCCCTCATGCAACCCTCGCTCCAGCATGAGACTCTTACGCAAAGACCCCAACCCATCATGACAAGCTCATGTGAAACCTCCCCTAATCCAGTGTGATAACATTACAGAGCCATCCTACATCTCGTACATCCAATAGCCTCCTCACCTTCATTATATTGTTTTTTCATAAATATTAATCCATCTTATTAATCTGATTAAGTAATAATATATTAGTTATTTTTTTCATATTTGCAAGATATAAAACATATGGATCACTTTTCTAGGGCTTACGATTATCAAAGATTTTTCATATGATAAATCAAGTATTTTCTAATCTTGATGACCTTATAACATGGGTGTGTGATATTAGTAGAAGTTGTATGATGTTTTTAATCATAAAAGGTGTGAAGGAAATGGTAAAGGAGTTGGCAGGGTAATATATAGATGCAAAAGAGGGGTTACAAGCATACATATTAGGTCTATGGATAGTGATAATGCACAAAATACATATTTGAAAAAACTTATTTCCCTTTCAAGGTTGCTAGTGCTGAAAATACTAATAGAGGATGGAAAGTAGCTGTTAATAACAGAACATACAATCATGATTGGGTAAATACTCTTGAAGGACATGATTTTGTAGGGAAATATAAAGAAGAATAAGTAAAGTTTGTTGATGGTCTTACTAAAAATCGTATCAAGCTACAACCCATCAAATTACTTATTTAGAAAGAGTTTATAAGAAATGTGAGCATGAAAAAAACATATTTATAATGGTTGACAAAATATTAGATTGAATGAAATGGATGGCCAAACAACCTTACAACACATCATGAATATATTACAAGCATTTTCTTTTTTCCTAATAATAATTACACGTATAAGGCAAATAGATGTGGGATGACTTTACTTGAGATTATTAGATTAACACTAACATAGCTGAGTTTTAACATTGTGTTTGTTTATATGTCATCTAGAAAAAAAATGATATGTGGGTACTTGAGAAGTTAAGGGCATTGACGGATTATGCAATAATTCTAATCATTATTCTCAACGATCAAGAACTTTGGCTAATTTTAGCTATGGTATGTATATTTCTGACCCCAAAGCATTTACTTTGTAGATTTTATATAAAATAATAACATAGAGGAAAAGTTAAAGAAAGTTCGGGGGTGAAGCATTCATATGTAGTTTTATGCTTTAATGGAAAAACGTAATAAACTCTAGAGATAAGTAAATGTATGAAGAGTAGCTCTTATCATCGAAGGCTGATTATAGAAACATGATTAGCCTACTTTCTTATCTGAAGATGGTTTGACTACTTCTATAAAAAGAAAAAAAATCATATATGCTTGGGTTAATTAATTATTACATTTTCATCAAGGTACAACAAAAAGGATAGAATATAGTTTATTGTTACATGAACTTATTACTTATAAAAAATTTTACACAACATAATTTGTACATGTGTTAATTTCTTTTAATAGGGTGGAAGATGCTCATAGATTGTTAAATATGTTCTTGGAGACATCTATAGGTAGCTTCAACACAGTTTTACTTCAAATTCACTCATTATTATACCCATAACATTGCTACATCAGATGACCACTTGAGAGGCAATGGTTCAATGTTCCTCTTCATGCTACTAGCATGCTTTATGCCAATTTGAGAGGGCATGTAGCCTTACTTGCATTGGAATTGATCAAAAAATAGTATAGAAGAAGTAGTGATGTGGGCACTAATGAAGTGTTATGCAGGAGTTACATGTGTCGAACGTACGGGATACCATATACCCATGAAATCAATACTTACATACAAGATTTCATTCATATCCCCTTTCCATTTATCCATCCCTTTTTTAAGAAGTTTGACTTAGATTGCTTGATTAGTACACGAAATCCACTTGATCTAAACAAGGATGTGCTTCATGCACTCGATAATTCCACGAAACTTGTTTTAAGACAACCACGTGCAATACAAAATCTCGAGAAATATTTAATACTGTTCTTACTTACTAAAAACCACTCCAAGAGCCTCAAGAATAACAATAAAGGAGTTGTCTAAGGCATAAATCTTGATGCATAATGCTAAAAAAAAAATGGGACCATGCTAAGTATTGGCATTGAAAATGGGGAAGTTTTCAACAAAATTTTGAAAATAGAATGGAGAGTAGGAGGAAAATCTAAAAGGATAGCTTGGCTTTGAAGCCTTTAAACCCAAGTACTTGCATAAATCAACTAAGGTTTCAACACTTAGCATAAATGGTGCAAGATTTGAAACAAACTCAAGAACACTTCTTACTCTTGAGAATGTCGACAACCAGGGAGTTTTTAATCATATGAAATCTACCCCTTTCTTGCAGCCTCTTCCACCCTTTTAAAAGTGAGTGTAACACCCCCAAATTTACTACCGAAAAATTTCGTTTAATTTAAAAGAGTTTAGCGGAAACGAGCAGATAAAACGGTAAATTCGGGGGCATTACCGCCACACTTATTACTTTATCGATTCACTCCTACCGACCCGATACTAAGTGCTAAGGCTAAAACCTGTCAAACAAAATTTCAAACATCTATGCCGTAAGGATAAACTCCCACAAGGAGATATCCATAGGCAGATGGCAAGTGAATAAATTCACTAAACAAAATCATCGCTGAATTAATCAGCAGAACCTGTGAAATAAATCTAAATTTTAAAAACTTATCAGAATACGAGAAATTGAAAGTTAATTACAATACCCTTGAAATTTCAAATACAACTCTTATAACTTCTAAAGAGGAATACAGTTGAACAAGATAAAATCCGACAGATCAAATTCCGGATTGCTTACTCACTCAAGTCAAGCCTTCCACCCCAAAACAGTATCCGATCTTAAGCCTACACAAGAGATCTGCTCCCCACCATCAGTGGATCATCACAAGATCCATTCAACCAAGGTAGTATCAGTACGGGTCCAATACTGAATAAATCCCACTAACCTATCTTATGGAAGAGACGTAAACTATAACACCAATTGCATATTAATTCATGGTACAATGCGTTGATACAATATTATGCATACTCAAAACCCACAGCATAAATCTTGCCATACCCTATAACAACATATGAAGCATATGTAACATCCTATTTAAATATATAAGCATGGTATAACCGAAATATAAAGTGGCTCATGCGCCTCAGGTAGGAATAATCCAAATTATTGAAAACTCAATACGTGGCATACTCACGTAAGCAGCATGTAGTAATACATATAATAAAAGCTGGCAATGGTCCAATTAGACTTATTTTCTTTTGAATCTCTAGTAAATATAGTCGATTCACATCATAATCTTTATCAATTCATGTAAGTGCGAGAACCCCACTATTATAGCCGGTGGAACGGTCATGAGGGCCATGTCCTGCCACTATTATTTGTCGGTGGACCGGTCATGAGGGTAACATACCCTGCCACTATTATTTGCCGGTGGACCGGTCTGGCTCCGACTCACATGATGTTTCACTGTAAGTGCTTAGTGTATTTCCCATGGCTTATCATTATTACGTTCGATTTGTTAAGCACGAAATCCCCCACTATTATAGTCGGTGGAACGGTCACGAGGGCACATGCCTTGCCACTATTATAGCCAGTGGACCGGTCACGAAGGTAACATACCCTACCACTATTATTTGCCGGTGGACCGGTCTGGGTTAGGTTCAACATCTTCCTCTTTAAGTAATTAGTATCTTAACGTGTCTTATTCGAAAGAATTTTACCCTTAACATGCATGCCCTAAAAGGCCACGCGACATCCATCATAACTTACAACTTACTCATATTAGCACATACCAGACAAGAGCACGAGAACATACCTCGGTTCCACGCTGCACCACACAATAAAACAGATAACATATAGAATACAGCATATAAATCGTACAAGGCATCCAAGGCAAGTAAAACACGTAACACACAGGCGGCCTTAGTTACGTCCTTACGAAACACCCATAAGTAGAGGTAAGTAGAGACTTACCTAAATCCGAAGCTAGCTAAGCGAGATAAGAGGGAGAGAGAGATCACTAGCTCGAGGATCCACAATAAAGCTTTCCTAGATCGCTGGTAGAAATCGAAAACTAAGTTAAAAACTATCCTATCGATTAATAATTCAATTAATATAATTAAATCAACACAAAAGAGACAAATAATTTTTTTCTTGGAAAACGTATCCAAAACCTAGGACTCAAAAGCATAGCTCTATTAAGATTTAAGATTAAATATAAATCAAAACGGATTAATACAAATACCACTTGGGACATCTCAAATTAATTTGGAAAGGCCGAGAAAGAATAATCGATTATAAGTTAATTTATCGAAAATAACTTATTCATTAGGTTTTACGACTAAATAGGTAAACCAACCATTTACATAGAACCGGATCCAAACCGATTAAATTAAAACATAATTTAAATGATTTAAAACCCAAAGACAAAAATCGATTAGATAAAAGATGCATAACAAAAATCAATTTTATAAAACAATCCCCGAATATTAGGGTTTTTTAATCCTTACACTATGAATCGACCAAATCACTTCGATTACCTCAAATTGATAGTTTTAAAACACAATTAAACTAATTTTAGATAAATCTAGATAATTAATTTCAACAAAACAATCTTCCTAGTAGCCAATTTAAGACTATCCATTTTTAAAATTAGGGTTTTAAAGCCCACAACACAAGCTTGGATAATTCAAATTAAAGGTAATCAAGATCATTTCAACTACTTATACAAATTTAATTTTAGAAAAACAATTATACATATGATCAATTTCATAATTTCGCTTGCAATTTAGGGGTTTAGGCCCGAAAATACAATTCGGTAAAATTCTATAAATTTAATCAAATTGAATGTTTAGAAATGAAATTAAACACATTTTATAATATATCAAATAATCAATTGATCAAAACCACTAAAAGAAATACCCAATTTAGCACAATTAGGGTTTTTGAACCCGGAACACAAATCCGATCAATTCTTGCTAAAATATATAAATTGACGGTTCGAAAATGTAATTAAATATATTCTAATGTAAATTATATAGTCAATTGAATAAAACGACCCGATTACACAATCCAATTTCGACCCACCGGAGTTTTGACCTAAAAATCAAATTCCGATAAATTCTGCATAAATTTCTCAAATTGACGGTTCCGATATGAAATTAGATATATTTAAAAACATATTATATAATCAATTTATTAAAAATAGCTAAAAAGGGCAAATCCAAAAAATTTGGGCATAACCCGACCAAAAATTCAATTTTCCAAAAATCCAACCTAAACCATACAATTAACTTATTCAAATCAATCTCACAGCACATATATACATAATCAAACAATTAATTTAGCTTATCACAAGCTAAATCATACTCAATTAATCAAATCCATGTTAGGGTTTTTTAGAAATTTATACCAAACGAACCCAACACAAATCGGGACAAGAGAAGGCCGGAGAAGCTTCGTCGGAGGCTGTGGGTGGCTCCTCGGTGATTGGGAGACGTCGACGGTGACCGGCGGCAGCGGCGCGACCTGCACGTTGCTGTTGCTGTGCTGTTGCTGCTGGGGCGTCGGCTGCTACTGCTCGCGGTTGTAGCTTCGGCTGCGGCTGCTCGCGATTGTAGCTCCGGCTGCAGCGGTTGGCAGTGGCGGCTAGTGGAGAAGGCGGCGACGGGGAGGCTGGGTCGCAGGAGCAAAGGGCAGCAGAGGTCGGGAATAGAGACAGAGAAGGGAAGGGAGAGAAGAAGAGAAAAAAGGAAAAGGGAGGGAGGGGTTGGGGGCACCGATGGATTTGGGCTTCTTCTTTTCTTTTTTTTTAAGACAAATACATATATAAAATAAAATATTAAATATTAAAAATTATTGGAAGATTTTATATAAATTTTTTTTAACGAAAATTTATTTTGAAAGAATCCCGGAGGCTTAAAATTGATATACGAGCCATATAAAGAATTTCGAGAATATTTTTGAAAAATTTATCAACAAACATAAAAATTTGTTTTGCTTACGGAAATATATTATAAGACCCCGAAATAATATTTAAAAATACATAAGAAAATATTTAAGTCAAATTCTAATAAACCGAGACCAATTTTAATAATTTCTGAAATCGGTTTTCCGCAAACTAGAAAAAAAAATGTAAAACAGAAGAAAATTAATTTCGGGAAGAAATTCCTAAATAAGTTACGAGAATCTTTTTAATTTAAACTTTCTGAAAATATTAACTATTTTCGAAAACGAATAAATTTAAAGTCGAAATATTTCCTACAGATAAAATCATTAAAATAAATTTAACTATTTAAACAGGAATTCTATAATTTAAATAATATATTTCGTTAACAAAATATAACCCCAAAATAGAGTCGAAATCGCACGACGAAGTTATAATAAAAAAAAAAGAAATCTAAAATATTAAAAATCAAAACACGATAAGGAAAGAGAATATATATTTTTAACCAAAAATCGAAATCATAAGAATTTAATAAGATCGTTGTTGTGAACAAATTTATCTAGAATGGTTCGCAACAACAACGATTAATTAAATTCAAATATGAATTCAAAATCATCGATAAATCCATAAAATGAGTCAAAATTAAAATAATTAATCGTTTACATCAAATTACGCTAATAAAATCATTAAACTTAATAAATTTGGATTTTAAAAATATGGGGTATTACAGTGAGAATCGACTCCTAGGGGTTACAAGCATATTCTAACCATGTTGGTTAGTGTAGTTACACCCTCACCTATGGTTGATACTAACTTAGGCTAACTAAAGTTAACATAACTCTAATCAGCTAGTGTTGATTGTGTGTTGACTTCTACTAGCTACCCATCACTAGATGGTTATCAATACATCTTATGAAAATGCTTAGGAAACATATATTACACATTAGGAAATTCTAAAAATATGCTTTAACTAAGTTTAGCTAATAAAGGAAAGAAGAAAGGAGGTGCCACTTACTCGATGGTTGTTGCTTGATTCTGCTAACTTTAGAGGTTTCTTCTCTATAAATTAAGCCAGCTTTGGAGGGCCTTGAACTTCCCATAATCACCTAATTCTTGCACAAAATATGGGTGGCAAATCAGGTCATGAATCAGATAGAAATATGTGGAGTGTGGAGGTAGGCAAAGTGGTGGCTTGGAGATAGAAATATGAATAAGATAAATGGAGCCATATTGTAGCCGATTAAGGGGTGGATTTTGTGGAGCCATGCAACAGCTAAAGGAAGCCATATTTACATGGGATTTTGGAGTTTACATGGTTGTTAGATAATCTAGTTACTTATTGACCCAAATGAGAAGAAGAGTGTTGAAGTCTTCAACTTTGAGAAAATTAATAAGTGGATTATCCTTAATTTTGGTTACTTGAGATGCTCTTGCATCAACTCCACTACAAGGGGTCTCTCTAGTTGGGAGTATACGGACCAAAGGTATTCAATTCTTTTAGAATCAATCGAAGGTAGAGTTAAGTCATATTTAGGTTGAGGTCGTGGGCAAGACCATGCCCGAGGACAACACCCATCCTTTATGTCTAATATGACATCCAACTAGATATAATTCCCATATATAAGCCAATTAAATCAACGTGTAATACTATATATTCATAACTAGTATAATGTGTAGAAGAGATGGGAAATTTAGCTTTAGATTATTAGCATATTGTATGCCTAGAGATGAAAAAGAATGGG
Organism: Tamarix chinensis; assembly: GCA_030549775.1. Lineage (NCBI taxonomy): Eukaryota > Viridiplantae > Streptophyta > Magnoliopsida > Caryophyllales > Tamaricaceae > Tamarix > Tamarix chinensis. The sequence goes on along the minus strand of CM060179.1, from coordinate 43,149,505 downwards.
TTCAAATCCATATAGAGTTATGCCACAAGGTTCAAGTAAGGCATTATCTCTATAAGAGCATGTTTCAATATATGATAGTTACTCAACTCCATAATATTGCTCACTATGATAGGCATGCTCCATAAGCACATTGATGGAAATCCTAGATGTTAATCATGTAATTGCCACTCGATATACTATACTACTTACATGATTATCTCAAGCTAGCACTTCATTTCTATAATTAGTGGTATAACATGATATGCAGGGTTTTGAAGATGAAGTTAGCATATATTTCTTGATGGAACATGCCCACTACATATTGGTATGTATTTAATTACATCTTAGTCTAATATTATCACTGATATGTATAAAATTCCTATAATAATTTGTTATGTATGTTCAACTCTTAGAGCATTTTCTATTACCACTATTGCATGTGATGTGGTAGGCATGACATGATAGTAGTGTATCAACATGGATGACACCATACTAATCAAGGTTTGAACTGTTCTTAGGGTTAAATAATGAATATACGCATCAAATGAAAACAATTCCTTTATCTTAAGATGGAGATTAACGCGAGTTTGAAGGATTTGATGTTCCAATATCATTAGATTATTTGGATTTGAATTTTGATATATGTAAATGTAATTTAAACATAACAAGATCCTTGTTCTTCATTTTTATTGAAGTGTTATCGCATGTATCAACATTTGAAAATATGTAAAATGAGTATCATATGTATTTAAAATATTACTACACAACATACATAACAAATCAATCGCTATGGCCACATCCACCCCCATGCTTTCTTACAGCAACTCCTAACTAACAAACATTACTCTCGATATAGGATTGTTGTTGCTCATAATCTAGATTTGGTTCACCGTTCCAATATATACGATAGATAGCTTCTAATGCATCAGTAAAACATCTATCAACTATAATTTCATCATTCTAGTTATGTTAGGAAAACAAGAGTTGTTACGTTATTTGTAACACATACCTATGATTCACACTGATCTACCAGTCTATGTAACCAGGATCTATATTCCATGGGTTCACTACTAGTGCTCAAAAAATATGTGGATCAAGTAGGTACTCATGTCACATGCTCCATTGGGCAAGCATGTGATAGCATGTGATGATAATGAAATTTGTACCTACTCATGTTGGGTCCTCAATATGTCTTCCCCATCAACCTAATAGGGTTGTAGGGGATCAATTGTGTAAACATAAAGTAATGAGTGACTTGCTATGCATATACAAATCTACAACACTTATATAATGTATATTATCATGAAATAGTATCATAGGACAATCACTTCAATACAAAAAATTAGAGTTTTAACGATAAACAATTGTTATCATTAATGGCCAAATTTTGGTTTATAATGTTAATAATGAATAAAAAAATTATTGATTGTCAATGGTCGTTATTACTCCCTCGCTGAGGTCTTTAATGACCAACCGTCAAAGAAATAATGATAAAGCATAATGTTGGTCGCTAAAGTAGTAGCAATGATGTATAATATTTATCGCTAAATCAATAGCGACGGCATATAATATTAGTCATTAAAAGCAAAAACGACAGTATATAAATAATAATAATAATAATAATAATAATAATAATAATAATAATAATATTGTATAATGTTGGTCGTTAAAAGTAATAGTAAAAAATAAAATACACTATTGTTAATAATATTAGCGACCAATCTTTTGTCGTAAATAAATAAATAAATTATCACACCAATGACAACCAATTTTTTGAGATGACTATATATAAAAAATTGCCACACCGATAATAACTAATTTTTCTATCACTACTAAAATCCATTCATTATTAGCAATATAATTTATTGGTCACAAATGGCATGATTATATAATCAATAATATAATTGGAATTTCAATATTCTTCTTAAGCCCTGCGCTTGTATACATTTATATCAATTTCAATATTCTCAAGTCCAATACCTATATGCATATATATCCATTTTAACACATATGTTGTTTTTAAAAATGCCTATCTATAGACATTCAACTAAATATTCATACAAATAGTTTGTATCAAATGTCCAATACAACAAAACATTTGATCAAATGTAAATATATTGCAAAGAGCTATATGATGTTTCTGCATTACAAAAATATCATGATTAGCAGCCACCTAAAAACGTTGAATCCTTCTATTCACCTAACATAATATATTTGGTTAGTTTGTTAAAATGAACTAGATCTACAATAATAGAAATATAAAGAATTTAATATAAGTATCAAATAAACAATGATATATCATATCAAAATAAAAGAAAAATATCCTAACAAATAATAAAAATAAGAGTATGCAATTATTCTTCAACCCAGGATAAAAACTACTTCTAAACCAAGTTAGCAGCATCCAAAATGAGTATCATCTACCACCTGCAACATAAACCTTACCCACAACCCTCTTACATCCAAAAAACTCCTTTAAGATACCCAAGGTAACAAACAACTCAAACAAAATAAATCCAACTAATCAATCAAATACCACTTCACTCATAAGAAAAAGAAAGAAAACAATACTAAGCACAGTCATTCACATCATCAAAGTCACCATCACAATAGGAGAGGAACACCAAAAAATAACTTAATACACCATAACATTTCCATCTAGTAAATCAAATGGTCACTACACAAGAAAAATTATAAAAATTACAAAATCTTTAACGACACAAACCCTTAAAAGCAAACCAATAAAAATCATAACCAAGCTACAAAAGAATTGTATACCTTATTTTGTTAGGCCATCCTCTATTATTAAGTATTAACGCATGTTGTCTAAAGTAATATGCATAAGGACACATATCATCCTTTGATTTTGCTAGAGAAGTAAAAATGTCATCTACATCATCATCCACATTATCTTCATTTTGCATGTGATCATGGACTCATGCTTATAACCACATGATTGAGCATGGCAACACATGAGGTTAAGTGTATAACGAAATACGAACTCATACTGAATAATAGAGCTATCCTAAAAAGATAGCATTATGCATATAAGGCCCACATAAGAACATGTATCATATTGTAGCACAATTGTAAGGAAGACAACTAAGCCATATGTATAAGATAATGAGTTATAAAATCCATGAATAAATGAATGAGAATCATCGACTATTATATTCCATTATTATGATCATAACCAATTCATTATATTAACTTGAGGATAGAAACTCATAGAAACTTTAACAACTAATCTAGTAAGCAAATGGTACTAGCCCTAGCTGACACCTATAGCATAGAAGAGGGTCATGTTAACCTCATAGGTCAATCAACCTTTTTTTTTATGATAACAAATTTAATTATGAATTTGACTTATCTTTTCAAGTGTGCATATGTATCATAGAAAAAAGTGAAGTATTCAACGCTTAATTAAGTTAAGGAGTACTAAGGAGATCAAGTTTACAAACCATATCCCAAACACAAGCCAAATATCAACAAGGATGAAAGAATAAGATTCTAGCTTCAATTACTTCAATTACTTCAATTTCATAAGTGTAATACATAAATTATAAAGAGATAAGCAATAGTGCTTAAGATTCCAAGACTCAAGCTTCAAAGAGTATGTTACAGTCTTAGGTTTTATGTATATATGATTTACATATTGAGCACTTAGATATTTCAATAATTTAATATTTCTAAACCTATTCAAAAATCATTTTGAAACATCTTAAAGTGATTTCATGCTTAAAAAAATATTTGCAATTATTTGTGCAAAAGGTTGTTTAAAATTGATTTTATTTTAAGTAGTTTTGCATATGATTTGACTTGAAAATTTTACCATAAATTCTATAGACATTATTTTTGGATTAATAATATCTTTTTGGAAAGATTAAGATGTCTACATTACAGGGGGGAAATACGACACTCAATTTTGAGCTTTGTAGCTCAAGTTATGGTCTTTTTTGTAAAGGTGCGCAATGCTAAAAACTAGTTGACCGATTGACTGGTTTTAAATTCATCGACTGATTTCCAAACTATTCAACTTATTTGAAAATTGATCGACTAGTCTGGGAACTTCTAAAAAAATTTGGCTATTTTAATTTGAGTGTTGGAGCACTTTTTACACCTAAGAGCTAATACCAATTTTTTCCATCTTTTAGCACTAAAAATAAGAGTGGTTAGACTTAATAAGCAATCAATCAAGCCAGCACAACTCTTCTAAAATCATCATTTTCACACCTTACAAATAATCAAAGAGAATTTTGATTCTACACTTTTAGATCCAAATCAAACTTCTCTAGTGTTCAATTTGTTCTTCATATTTAGCTAGAGTGCTCATACACTTGTAATTATTATTTCTCTAGCTAGATAAAAATCTTCACTAGCGATTACTCACTTTCATAAGCTATCTAGTGAAGATTTTTATTGTATTCATTCAAACTCATAATCTCAAAAATAAGTAAAGATTGGTGTGTTATCTAGCATTTCTAAGAGAGGTCATTGAGATTGTAGTCTCATAAACTTAGAGAGAATAACTAGGAAAAGTATAAATTATCTCCTAAAGGGTCATTGAGATTTTAGGCTTATAAACCAAGAAAGGAGTGATCATCATCAAATACATGCTATAAATAAAGAGAGATTCAAATCCAAAAGGCAAAACCTTTTGGTAGTGGATATAGAGAAACTTTGTAGAGTTTCTTGAATCACTATAAATCACTTGTTTATTATTTGTCATCGTCATATTTATTTCTCATAAAATTTTAATTTGGCATTATTGTTACAAAATACTCTATTTACCTCCTCTAAAGTATCCGTATGATATTTCCGGTCTCTCAAGACTTATAAGGAATCCAAGATTACAAAAGAGAAAATTACTAGAATGATACCAAGTGAATATCAAACCTAACTCAAATTGCTAGTCCAAGTGATACAAGTCTCGGCTCAATACCTTTTACTTTAAGTGTTTAATATTTTATTTAAAGATTTAACCAAACATGAATCAAGCTCACATAATAACTCTTAAATCACTTCCATCAACACAATGTAATTCCATTATTACATTCCAAGTAGAATAAAAGCTGATTATTTCCAAGTGACATTAAAACCTATCTATTCCAGGTGACATTAAAACCAAACAATTCCAAGTGGCATTAAAGTTGAACAATTCCAAGTGGCATTAAAATCAAACCATTCCAAGTGGCATTAAAATTGAACCATTCCCAGTGGCATTGAAATTGGACCATTCTAAGTGGCCTTGAATCAGAACAATTTCAAGATACAGTAAAGCCCAACGTAAGGCGTCACACTATTTTAATCCATACTCAATAAATTTTACAATCTTCTAAAATGAATTATAATTAAAACACATCATAACATGTTCTAGAATAACCAAATATTTTAGAAATTAACTAAACATGTTAACCATATAATCATGCTCAACCCTTTACATATTCAAAATCATACAATAATTAAGAGGCATACTAACACATGTTTGCATTGAAAATTATAAGCTCATAAGTACACTTGACATACCTAAATTACATAAAGCATAATTATCACCTTCATCTTTAAGAGAATAAATAGTTCATGATTCCATCATAAGTCACAAGTAAGTAGAGAGTTACCTAAGTTCTAAGCTAGCTAAGCAAAATAAGAAAGAAAGGGAGATCACTAGCTCGAGGATCCACAAGAATAATTTTCTAGATCGTCGATAAAAATCTTAGGGCTAGGTTAGAAAACTACCTTATAGAATAATAATTCAACTACTACAATTTAATCAACAAACAAAAGCACAAATAGGATTTCTTGGAAAATATATCCAAAACCTAATATTCAAGAGTGTAGCTCCATTAAGATTCAAAATTAAGTCTTGAGTTTGACAAATATTACTTAGGACATTTCAAACTGATCTAGAAAACTAAAAGAAGGACTATAGAGGATAGGTTAATTTTATTAAAAATGACATACTAAATATGTTTGGCAACCAAAAAGACAAACCAACCAATTTTAGAGAACTGATCTAAACCTATAAGATAAAAACATAATTTAAATGATGTTAAGTCAGAGCTAATAATCAATTAGGTAAAATTTGCATAAACAAATCAATTTCATAAAACTATCTCCGTAAATTAGGGTTATAGGCCTTACTATAAATCAACCAATTCACTTCTATTACTTGAAATTGATGGTTTAAAAATACAATTAAGATGATACTAGTTAATTAATTTCAACAAAATAATCTTACAATTAACTAATTTTAAATAAGTGTTTTCAAAAATTAGGATTTTGGCCCGAAATGTGAATCCAGTTAATTCTTATTAAAAAAAATCTTATGAATAACTAATTTAAAACAACCAATTGATGATCCGAATATGAAATTAAGTATATTCTAAAATATATTATATAATTAATTTGATTAAAAACCATAAAGATATGTCCTAATTTAACAAGATTAGATTTATGACCTACATAGCTTAATTCGGTTGATTCTCATAAATTTTATTAAATTAACAAATTGAAAATATAATTAATCATATTCTGAAACATTTTGTACAGCCAATTAACATAAACAACTCAAAACTCAAATCTAATTCAAAGACATGGCTCTATAATTAGGATTTCAGCCTAGAAATCCTAATTCAATCATTTTTTTTAATTTTATTAAATCAAAGTTACCAACATGAAATTAGATACATTTCAAAACATATTATATAATCAATTCATCAAAACTAGCTTAATTGGATAAATTCAAGTAATCCGAACATATTTGGGTTAAAAAAATCAAAATTTTACCAATCGTCAACATATAATAAAATTAACCACTCAAGATCAATCATACAACTCACATATACATAATAAACTATCATTTTAACATAATTAAGCCTCATTTATCCTAAATCAATCAACATCAAAGTTAGGGTTTAGGGAACATTATGCCAATTGAAAACTACAAAAATGGAACAGGTGAAGACCTGTGGGACATCGTTGGAGGTCAGGATGCTCACATAGGTGGCTAGAAGACACCAACTTTAACACTTCAAATTTTATTACTGAAATATTTCATTTACAGAAAAAGCGTAATACCAAAATAGTTGGGTGTTAATGCCATAATTGACACAAATCTGACTTACCAAACCATCCTCACTTCAATCATAAGGTAAAAAAAATTAGAATGTAAAACATAATAAATATAAAATAGGAGAAGCTTCATAAACATGAATACAATTTGGAGATTAACTCTGAGTATAATATCTAAAAATATATATAAAGGGATACTATAGATCTAAGAGTCCAAAAAGGTATCTAGGGAAAACTATCATTAAGATAACATGACTCTACATTTCAAATTTTTTATCCAAAAAGTCACTTCATCCCACACAAAGCATCCTAAACTACAAAATATTCCACTAGGTCTTCATTGACCTACACATAGACATTTGGGTCATCTGCTTGCGAGAATGAGCATTACCCATAAAAAGGATGGACAGTACATTATGTACTAAGTAAGATGACAATATAATCGAGTAAAGGATACAGATAATTACATGAATTCACAACAAAAAATAAGCATACATGCGAGATACATAAAGTAATGCAAGGTAATTACTGATTCCATATTTCAATATTAGAAATAACATATTTTATTCTTTTATTTACGTTGAGGTCTGGACTTCACTATTCTTAATCCAAGGAAATGGACTAAAGTACCTTTTAGGGACAAAATTCCTAAGCTACTATTATTGTTCAGTAAAATGGACCCAACATATATTAGGGAAACATGTTCCTAAATACTATTCTTAAACTAGTGGAATAGTTTGAAACTCCTCTTGGGAAAGAACATACTTGAGCCACTACTATCGTCCAGTGCAACAGACATAGCACTTCGGCTTTGACTAATTTAATCTTTCACTTTAAATGATAAATGTCTTTTTCAGTATTTACTTATCTCAAATCTTATTCTCATTCATGTTGATTTTAGGGTTTCACCATTCTTAATCAAGGGGAATAGACTAAAAGTGAGGCACCAAAACCCCAGAATTGGTGACACTAAAATCCCATTGAAGTATTGAACCTATGTTTTCGATTTTTGAAACATTTTTATTTTTATTTTTATTGCTTTAGTGCTATGTAGAAATGAAACTTAACACGTACCACAATCAACTTTGATGAGTTTAAAAATATTAAAAAATCTTTTTGTAATGAAATATGGCATAGAAAAAAAATGTATAAGGTTATCATATAAACAAATTTCAGAGTAAGTCCTAGATGACGCTCTACAACAAGCTAATGTTGATTATGAGCCACCTATAATGCTGGCTTTCACGGACTACGCAGGTCATCTATCATTTACTATCAATGAAATTACTCCGTCATCATTAACTCATAGGTAGGGATGGCAATGGGTCCAACTTAGCAGACCCAACTTGTTATTACCAAATATGTGTCTGTGATTTTTAGAACAAATGGATATGAGTTGGGTTTGGGTCCGGGTCTAGGTCTAACTAAATGATTTTGGGTTTGGATCTAGTTATTTAGACATGAACTTGACCAAGACCCATTTAATATATATATATATATATATATAATTTCCTAAACCCTTACTTCCTAAGCTACCAGCACTCGCTGCGACACAAATAGACTCATAATCCCTAATTCCTCTTCAGTCGTCCCTCGCCTCGAGTCCTTAACACACACAGACATAGTTGACCCTCCTTCCTTCATTTCTCCCTCAACCTTGACTCCTTGAGTGGTTGAGCCTCGAGGTCCTCGACTATCGACTCTCGATTGAGTTCACAGCTTCACCATGCGAGCAACTAGCATCCACAAACCAACCACTCCTCCTTTGACCTTGAATCCTCGAGTATTCGAGCCTTGAGTATTGACTCTCAATTCATGGCTTCACTATGTGAGTAGCCAGATCCACAACCCTCACTCCTTAGTTGGTCAGCCCCTCACTCCTTAGTACGCGATGTGAGGTGAGGGCCACGAAGCAGAGGTGGGGATGTCAGAAAGGCCCAGAGTAGTGCCATCAACCATCATCTAATACCAACCATAGTCGCTACCTACTCCATCCGCAGTCGCCACGTTAGTACTTACCTTCACTCCTCCTTCTTTGTCTCCATAGTCTACATCCTTCATTAATCTCTATTCCATCAATTTGATTGATTAATTTAGCTTTTTTTGGATTATTTTTGTTCATATCTTGTTTTACTTTTATTTAGCATATGTATGTACCATTGGATTCCCCTATGTCACCAGTTGTGATTAGTTTAATTCATTAACCCTTTATTTAGCAAGAATATCCCTAGTCTAGTGCATGTCAATAATTTTATACCCGAATCATAGATTGAACTTTTATTTATTTTTGTTCATATCCTCAAACTAAATTTTACATAGGAAGGGAAATGGATTCAAGGCCCTATTAAACTTATGTGAATGTGAATCTGACTACTAATATTTTTAAAATCTAGTGACTTAAGGGACATATTCTTATTTCATAGTAATGTGAATATGATATATTGATATGTTTTTATTTGTCAAATTCACTACAGGTCTTTGGAAAACCAACAACAAAATCTATAGATATGGTGTCTCACTTCCATTCTAGAACTTCTAGTGGTTGTACTAACCCACTGGTCTCTTATTGTAATATTCCAAATTTTTAAAAGCCTATATTTTAATAAATAAATTTTATTTTGGATAAATTAGCCTTTAAATCTTGTAATTTAATTATTTTGTGTATTTTGAGTATATACATTTAGATATAAATATTTAATAAATTAAAATAAATATTTTATTATTTTATCATGCCCTTTTTATTAAATAATTTCCCAAACCATTATTTTACTAAATTATTCTTTTAAACCGTTATATTTTAATTATATTAAATTAAATTATTAAATAAATTTGTTACCCAAAAATATTTTACTTTATTATTTATAAATTAAATGACTTTAATTAAAATAATTTTTCCTTTTTCCTTTTTTCCTTCTTTTTCCCTTTCTTTCTTTTTCTTTTTCCTTCCTTGGGCCGGCGGTTGGCCGGCATGCCCCTTCTCCCCCTGCATGATTGGGCCTGGCCCATCTTCTTCTTCCTGCGCATCGCCCGACCGCCCTTCTTTCTCTCCTTTCTTCCTCGACTGGGTCGGCCCGTTTCTTTCCCCTTCGGCCGATCTGCTCGCTCGCACACACCAGCCTCCTCCCCCGACTCTTTCTTCTTCTTTCTTTCTTTCTTCTTCCACCATCACCGGCGAGAATCCCGATCCTCTCCATCCCCGCCTGCAACTCCCTCTTCCCCTGTTGACCTTCCCTATCTCCTTCCCTCTCCTTCTCATCGTTTTCCTGCCATCCCGGTCCCACCATCCCTGTCTCCCTCTCCCTCTCCCGACCATACCTCCCTTCTCCCTCTCCCTACCACTGCCATTCCTCTACCACCCTACAGCCACCCCTCAAGCCCCTATCCCTTCCCTTATCTTCCTCTTCTATTTCTTCCTCCTTCCCTACCTGTTCAGCATTTTTCTCGAGCCTCCCCATGCTCCCCAACCCTATCTTTTCTTTCCTTTCTTCTCCTCCCCTCTCTCCCCTATTTTTGGTTTCGCCCCTAGCTCTGCCACTGCCTCTGCCTTAAACGCCACCTGCACCACCTCCTGCCACCCTATACCTCACCCTCGAATCATCCCAACCTCCATCGAGCCACCCTGCAGCCCCATTCTTTCTCCTCTCCTCTTTTTCTCTTCTTTACACCCCTTCTCGGCAATCGCCCTGCACCACCGCATTCCACCACTGTCCCGCCGTTTACGCCGCCACCTGAGCCACCGTATTACTCCTTGCAACCCCCTCTACCACCCCCAATGCTCCTTTGGCCGAAGAAACCACCTGCAGACCCTCGTTTCCCCCCTCTCTTTTCCTTCCTCACCAACCCCATCTCGACCTCCCTCCTCGGCCGTCACCTTCGCAGCTTCTCTGTCGCCACCTCCGCAGCCCTTAGCCATAGTTAAACCTTCTCCGACCACCACCTACACCCCCTCTCCAACTCTGTACCCTTCCCTTGCCCTAAATCCTCCCCGAAACCCCTCCTTTCTTAGCCCCAAACTACTAACCCAAAGATGCCTATTTCTCCCTCTTTTACCACGTTCGAGCCCCCTCTTCCAACTTTCCTTGCATGCAGCTGCTGCCCTTGTTGATTTATTTGGGTAAAAAATTTTGAGGTATAATAATATTTTAATTTAATTATTTGATTAATTAAGCATTATAAAGTTTTATGCCTTAATTTTATTATTTCTAATGTAATAAATCTTATATTATTTTTAGGTATCGGTTTGATAATCAAATCTTGGACCTTTAACCGGAATACCGGTAAGGTTCGTTTTTGCGAAAACTGAGGTAACCGTTAAATCCCACTTGAACGCATGGATTAACATATGGTAGCACATTAGGCATTTTTAATGTGTATTATGCTCGATATATGTTGTTTAGTATATTATATGTGGTTATTGTGTTGGTTGATAAAAAAGAAGAAGCATGATAGGTTAAGTGATATGTATGGAAATAATATTTAAGGTAAAAATTTGGTTGTTAAGGAAAATGTTAATTGTTTGTTTTGTGCTATTGTGATATTTAATACATGTTTAATATTTTTTGAGCATTAGGGGATTTTATTAATGTATATTGTACAAGGGTATGGCCTAATACATATATATATATATGTGTGTGTGTGTGTGTGTGTGTGTGTGTGTGTGTGTGTGCGCTAATAAGTACTATATTAATTATAAGAGTTATGGATGAGGTATTAAAGTTAATATTTTATGTAATATTAATAATAATTTAATATAAAGGGTGTATTAAGAGTAAAATGGTGATTCTTGATTAAAAAGGGTATTATGGTAATTTTGGAGGTAAGGGTAAAATGGTAAATTTGTTAGTAAAAGGATAAGTTGGTAATTTTGGAGGCAAGGGTAAAATGGTCAATTTGTTAGTAAAAGGATATGTTGGTAATTTTTGGAGGTAAGGGTAAAATGGTAAATTTGTTAGTAAAAGGATAAAGTGGTAATTTTGGAAGTAAGGGGACAAATTGGTAAATTTGTAATTAAAGAGCAAAATGGTGGTTTTGTGATTAAAGGGGGCAAAATAGTAATTTTGTGAATAAAGGGTAAAATAGTAATTTAGTGATTAAATGGTAGATTGGTAATTTTGTGATAAAGGGTAAATTGGTAAATTTGTAATAAAAGGACAAGTTGGTAATTTTGTAACAAAAGGGCAATTTGGTAATTTTGCAATAAAAGGGGCAATTTGGTAACTTTGTAATAAAAAGGGTAATTTGGTAATTTTAAAATAAAAGGGAAATTTAGTAATTTTGTAATAAAGGGGTAAAATGGTAATTTTATAAATAAAAGGGATAAAAGTGGAAATTGGAAAGGAGTAACTCGGTAATTATAATAATTGAGAAGGGTAAAATGATAATTTAATAATGAAGGGTAAAATGGTAAATATGATAAGTATGAGGGCAATTTGGTAAATTAACTAAATAAAGGGATATTTTGGTAATTAGGATAATGAGGAAGGGTAATTTAGTAATTTGAGCAACTCAAGGATAGTTTATTAATTATAATAAAGGAAAAAGGGCAAATTAGTAATTTCACCAATCAAATGGGAATTATATTAAGTGTAATAATTATGAAGGGTGTTTAGTGGCCTAATAAGTGTGGGAGTTAGCTCAGTAACTTAAACTGAGTAAAGGTGTAGCTAAAGCCGAACGTGTGCTATGTGTCCTACACGCCTTAGGTGGCCTATATAATTATATGACGTGTTCTATAAGTTGTTATCTTAACTGTTTCACATGTGGCATGGCTTGGAACCAATGTGTGTTCATGTGCCATTTTGGTATGTGCTGATATGGGTACACTGCAAATTATGATGTGATATCATGTGGCCTTTTAGGACATGCATGTTAAGGGTAAAATTCTTTCGAATAAGACACATTAAGACACTAATCACTTAAAGAGAAAGATGTTGAGCCGGACCCAGATTGGTCCACCGGCAAATAATAGTAGTAGGGTGTGTTGCCCTCATGACCGTTCCACCGGCTAAAATAGTGGTAGGGCATGTACCATCGCGACCGTTCCATCGGCTATAATAGTGGGGGATTCCGTGCTCAACAAACCAAGCATAAAAGCGATAAGATACAGGAAATATACTAATTACTTACAGTGGAACACCTTGTGAGTCGGGGCCAAACCGGTCCACCGGCAAATAATAGTGGCAGGGTATGTTACCCTCGCGACCATTCCACCGGCTAAAATAGTGGCAAGGCATGTACCCTCGCGACCGTTCCATTAGCTATAATAGTGGGGTTTCCGCACTCACAAGGATTTGTATAATCCGAAATGATTGATTAATGATGGATTAATGGCCTTAAGGCCCGAAAAGTATTGATTGATAATTATGGCCTATTAATATTTGATTGAGTTGATAAGTATGTGAATGTACGAAAGTGAAGGTTATGGATACGCTATTAATATCTGATTGATTTGTTGGATGTGTGAATATATGAATCCGAATATCATGTTTATACCTAATGTTATGTACGAATATGGTAGTATTTCATGTGTTACATTACGTGCTTGTTTTTAAGTGTGTTTTTAAAGGGTTACTCAGTACCGTAGTACTGGAGGGTTCCCTTCGTGGGGCCCATGCCTATTCAATGGGCAGTGCCCCTGCAGGTCGTATTCAGTGCTTTCAAGTGGGCCTTGGGAATGAGCGTAAGGAACTATCCGGAATTTTTAGGATTTTAATTTGTCTCTTTAAAATTCATAAATTCAATATATTTGTTGTTTTGTAACCACCATTGGTGGATTTTACTCTGATAAATTATTTACCGCGCTACTTTGATTTATATATGCTTGAGTTTCCCGTAAATTGTGTTTTACTCTTTTAGCCTTAGCACTTGGTACTGGAACGGTAGGAGTGAACCGGTCTGGTACTAAGTGTGGCGGTAATATCCCCAAAGTTCACGGTTTATTAATCTGCTTCCGCTAATTTCCTTTTTATTAACGAAATTTTTCAGTAGTGAATTTTGGGGGTGTTACACTTATGCTTGATCTTTACCTTGTAACAGGATAAACATTAGTTAACAAACTCTATAACATCCTACTTCATATGAGGCCACTAATATATACCTTCTTTAATTCCTTGTACAACTTATCCCCTCTAAGATGGAGGGAATAGGGAGTACAATGACCTTCCTCTAGAATTTTCCTCTTGAGCTTAACAAATCCCCATAGTACAAACCACCTACCATGATATCTAACACTGTTATCCTCATAGATTTGAAATCCCTTGGCTTTACCTTCTTCAATACCCTAATTGATCTTTTTTAGCATAATATCACAAAGGTATAAAGGTGAGTGCATTCATCCATGCCTCTATACTACCAGCAATAATCAACTCTATATCCATCTCCCTTAACTCTTAACATAATTAATCAAATAACACAATTGTATTCAAAGAATGTAATATTTTCCAGCTAAGAGCATCTATCACTACATTAGCCTTACGTTTATGATCGGTTAATTCCAATTCATAATCCTTAACTGATTCCAACCATTGACTTTATCTTAAATTCAACTCTCACTGCATGAAAATGCACTTAATTCTCTTATGATCACTATAGAACTTTCACTAAATGTCATAGAGGTAAAGTCTCCAAATCTTCAAAGCATAGACCACTATGGCAAGTTCTAAATCATATGTTGGGTAGATCTGCTTATGATGTTTCATTTGTCAAGTAGCATAAGCCACTACTCTAATGATGTATCAATATACAACCTAATTTATGCTTAGAAGAGTCTTTGTATACTTCAAAACCATCTGATCCACTCCATAGTGTGAGCATAGGAGCTGAAGTCAAACGCCTCTTCAACTGTTCGAAGGCTTTGCTACACTACTTCTCCCATTGGAAATGTATAGCCTTCTTTAGCAAGTTTGTCAATGGATAAGCTATCTTGTAGCAATCAATGACAAATCTATGGTAATAATCGGCCAATCCTAGAAAACTACACACCTCCTTGACAAAAGTTAGTGTTGGGCACTCAAAAATTACTTGAACCTTGGAAGGATCCACTAACACACCATCCTTAGAAATTACATGTCCAAGGAAAGCCACTTGATCTAACAAAAACTTGCACTTTGAAAGCTTGCCATACAACTAGTGTATTCTTAACAACACTAAGGTTTGTTTCAGATATTGTTCATGCTTCTTTCAATTACTAGAGTAGATGAGGATGTCATCAATGAAATGATCCAAAAACTATTGGAAAATTTGGTTCATGAGAGACATGAATGCTTTTGGTACATTAGTGAGTCAAAAGGGAGTTACTGTGAACTCATAATGGCTATATCTTATCTAAAATGTCATCTGTGGAATATCCTACTCCATTGTCCTCAACTAGTGGTAATCCGACTGAAGATCAATCTTAGAGAACACTATAGCTTCTCTAAGGTAGTTAAAATGATTGTTGATCTATAGAAATGAATAATAATTCTTTATTGTAACCTAAATTAACCTTCGATAGTTAATGCATAGTTTCTAGCTCTTATCCTTCTTCTTAATGAATAAGATTAGCAGTCCTCAAGGTGATATACTTGGTCAAATGTATCCCTTCTACAATAATTCTTCTAGTTGAGCATTGAGTTCCTTCATCTCTACAAGTGCCATGTAGTGAGTTGCTTTAGATAGTGGCTCCATACCTGGTAACAAGTCCACAGTAAACTTAACATCTTGAACTAGTAGCATGCCTAAGATCTTGTCAGGAAACAAGTCGAGATGTTCTCGGATCACCAAAATTTACTCTAGCAACACTTCTTTGACCTACTTCTTCAACTTCTGTATCTCAACCATTACACAAGAAGAGAGGATACCCTTTACGAATGAGGATACTCACTATGATTGCTGATATGACCTTCACTATGGGGTTAGGTTCACACTTCTAATAGGAGACTCTAATACCCTTTAGTCCTTAAAGAACTGCATGTTCCTTCGCATAATCTATCAATGCTCCATACTTCTCAAGCATGTCCATACCTATGATCATGTCAAAACCATGCAACTCTAGTTCTATGAGATCTAAGGGAAACCCTACTCCCTTAACTATATTGGACACCCCTTTATACAATCCAGAGCACACAATCCTATCCTCTAAAGGAAAGACAATAGAAGTATAAATACTAGAGTAGCTCTAGCTATGAATGTGAAAGACATAAAAGAATGTGATGTACTAGAGTCAAATAAAATGCATGATGAAAAGGTGGAAATAGTAAATATATTGGTTACCACACCAACTTGAATCTCTGTCTTAGTTTGGCCAAACACGTTCAGGCATCCTCCTAAGGAAATTTGTATAACACTACCTAACCCTTAACCCTACTGAAATATGTGGGGCTTCTAAGCCCTAGGTTGATTGGTATGGTTGACAACACTAGCTAGAGACAGAGAAACTCTTTAAGTTTGTGGATGTGGTTGCTATATAGATCTAATTTTTTGAGCTCGAGTTGGATCCTCTAAATATTATTGCCTCTAACACAACACTCATATGCCCTGTGTCTCATCATACCACAACTATAGCATGTCACCTTGTTCCTTTGTAATCTACTCTTGGATGATATGCTTCGTAACACATGAAAGGGCAGTATTTCTCCTCAAATCATCTTCTAACCTAACATCATGATCAAGGTGTTAAATCCATACTCTAACCAAAACTAGGTGGCATGCTACCCCAAGAGTCTACCTTATTCCTATCATTGGGATGCTATAAACCCTCAAACTTTTTCTTGTCCCCTAACCAAGCACTCCTAACATAAACAACTAGGCAAACCTCTAGGCCCTGCTCATACATCCTAACCATGTTTGATGGGGTAACTCCCACCAAAAACTCTTGATACCTAATCCCTAAGCCAATCTAGAAGTGGTGAATCTACATCACCTCCTTGCCCTTGACCTCAAGAGTCAATTGGAACAAGTTCATGAACTTCATGTAGTACTTCTCTATCAACATGCTTTATTGCCAAAGGGTCATAAAATCATCATACTTCTCCATACGGAGATGAGTAGGGTAACATCGAGCTCAAAGTGCCTTAAGGAAGGGTCCATAAATAGTAGTCTCTCTACCTCTTTGCTACACACTCCTCCACCATGTGTCTGTTTATCCCTTCAAATAATACACTACCATGTTGACTCTATTATCCAACGAAACCCATAAGAGGTAAACATATTCTCTATGTTACCGACCCATCTCTCCATGATGTTAGGGTCTTTCTAGCTCTAAAAAATTGGTAAATGATGATGCTCAACCCTCTTGAGCCAATTTTCTAAAACTACGGTAGGTACTAGCACTAGTTGTGGTTGTGCTACTTGATATCTATGTAGGCACTAACAACCTCCATAAATGCCATGATGCATTTGTAATGGTGGTTAATGGCCATCAACTCCTAAAGACTACGACTAATAAACAAAAATACAATTATTCATCTTTAAAGCCCACACAACATGATTAATACAAAACTATCAATAGTACATTCCCATCCCACTCTCACTCATAGACTTTTCTAGGTTTGAAAACACTTGAACTCTCAGTCAAATACTAGGGGTATTTGGGAAATCATAAAATAATCAATGGTGTTGGCTTAAAATATTTTAAATTCAATAAATTCAGAATAATTTCCTAATACCAACCTATGGTATCAATTAAAAAGTAGTTTAAAATGAAATAGCTTAAAATTAGAGATGTGATAACAACCTATAACACTCTCATCTTTCACTACTGAAACTTTTTATTTTAAAACATTGCAGAAGATGAAAAATACCAAATACACCTAAGAAAAATAAGATGCTACAGCCGTACCTAATATAAGATAGATATCTATCACCTATCCCATGTTAGATACAAGGATAAGAAAAAAACCAACTAAAAATAAGAGTAGAGTGTATAAGAAACATGATATATGGATTCTAAAAGAAAATATTTCCAAAAAAAAACCTTGATGGGTCCCCAAAATATTTAGATACATGAGAAAAAGATTATACCGAATGTACATAATTATAATAAGAATAAAACAATGGTAGGGTAAAGCTCTAAAACTTGATCCATTAAGGACCAAATAACATTCACTAGATGTCCACTCTCTTAAGCCCTGAATCCCAATACAAGGTTGCTCCACTATCAATGTAACACCCCCCAAAAATCACGATTGAAAATTTTAATTTGTTTTAGGAAAATCATGCACAAAAAAGGGTTACTACTGCCATGATTAGTATAAGTCTGGCCCTTGGCTGGCCTCATATTCATCACAAGGCTAAAAGATAATATAGAACCATAATAAAAAAAAAGATTAAAACATAAAGGAGTCTAACATTATATTATAGAAAATGCAGAATACGTAAGAGTCAAAGTCAGTATAATTGAGAAATGAAATAGAAAATTGTTCGGAATACACTCTCTCCAAGCCCGATTTTGGGACACCAAGGCATCACTCTGTCCCAACTAGCTCATCGTAAGCAGCAATGTCCTCGAAGGCCTCATCTCCTACCTACATAGACTTAGGATAGGCCACTACTCGTGGGAATGAGCAACACCCATGATAAGGGTGATTGGTATGCTACATACTGTAACACCCCAAAATTTACACATTTTTTTTAAAACAATACTCATAACTTAAAACCGTAAATTCTGGGGATGTTACTGCCACACTTAGTACCAGACCAGTTCACTTCTACCGTTCTGGTACCAAGTGTTAAGGCTAAGAAAACACTATTAGTAATACCATAGCAAATCAAATTTATAAAAACGGAATTCAGAGTACGCACAATTCTTACATAATTCGAAATGCCAACTATTGTTTTTCAAATAATAATTAAACAACATTGATAAAGTTATTTCTGCAGCTTAAACATAATAAAAATAACATGAGTCATAAATTAAAAAGAGAATGGCCACGTTTCTCTAGAAAATCGATCCAACCCAGCTATCACTCTGCCCCTCCTGATGTCCCGTAGACATCGATAGCATCAAAGTAAATATCTCCTACCTACAATAGATCAGATGGGCCTTCTGCTCATGGGAATGAGCAACACCCATGAAATGGGTGATCAGTACGATACGTACTGAGTAAGGTAACCAAGTACTAAGGCCGACATATAACACATTAAATCATGCAAGATAATGATCACATACAATTACAACCCATACATATAATACATAAAAGCGTAAAGTGAAATCCATAACTTATAATCAACAAGTCCACATATAAGGCCCAAAAAGATTCAGATTAATCATTTAATTTTTCTTTTATCAAAAGTTGATACACACCATGCCTTTTATCAATCCATGCGAGTACAGGAACACCCCACTATTGTAACCGGTGGGCCGGTCATACATAGGGTAAAAACCCTAACAACTATTCCTAACCGGTGGATTGGCTTAGTTCCTATCCGCATCAGATCCATGCGAAAACAGGAACACCCCACTATTATAACCGGTGGGCCGGACACACATAGGGTAAAACCCTAACCACTATTCCTAACCGGTGGATCGGCTTGGCTCCTGCTCGCATGATGTTCCACTGTAAGTAATTAGTATATTTTAATATTAATGACGATCGGGTTTGTCTTTATTGAGCTCGGGATCCCCCACTATTATAGCCGGTGGGTCGGTCATATATAGGACCTCATGTCCTAACCACTATTATTACCGGTAGATCGGTCGCACATAGGGTAAGAACCCTAACCACTATTCCTAACTGGTGGATCGGCTGGTCCCGTCTCAATATCTTCCACTTTAAGATATTAGCGTCTTAAATATTTTATTCAAAAATATTTGTCATTTACAAACATTTGCCCAGACATGCATGCCTAACTCCATGCAACCCTAACTCCCATGCGAACCCTAACTCCATGTACCACACTTCCATGTCAACCCTAGTTCCCATGCAAACCCTACTCATCGTAAGCCACACTTTCATGTAACACTAGCTCCCATGCAAACCCAATATCCACGTACCACACTTCCATGCAAACCCTAGCTCCTATGCAAACCCTAACTCCATGTAGACATACTTCCATGCAACCCTAATCCACATGCAAACCCTAACTCCACGTACCACACTTCCATGCAACTCCAATTCATATGCAAACCCTAGCTCCACGTAGACATACTTCCATGCAACCCTAATCCACATGCAAACCCTAACTCCACGTACCACACTTCCATGCAACCCTAATTCATATGCAAACCCTAGCTCAACGTAGACATGCTTCCATGCAAACCCTAACATCATGCCATTTCATGCAAACCCTAACTCCATGCCATTCCATACAAACCCTAGCACCATGCCATTTCATGCAAAACCCTAACATCATGCCATTTCATGCAAACCCTAACACCACATTATTACACTACCCATCATTATTTTACAACCCTAACA
Source organism: Tamarix chinensis (assembly GCA_030549775.1). Classification (NCBI taxonomy): domain Eukaryota; kingdom Viridiplantae; phylum Streptophyta; class Magnoliopsida; order Caryophyllales; family Tamaricaceae; genus Tamarix; species Tamarix chinensis. The sequence goes on along the minus strand of CM060179.1, from coordinate 43,129,061 downwards.
TGCATGTCTTAAGGCCATATCATACAATAAGGACATAAACATACACATAATTCTCATGCCACAGTTTATTCACACCAACATACTTCAACTCTATAATCATGCCCCATGCAAAATAATTAATAATAATAAACATAAAATACATGGCATATGAAACGCATAGTGCATATAAACACATAAATGGCCTTAGTAAACCCTTACCTAGAACGACACCGGTCTTGGTGCACGCTCCTATTCCTCTTGAGGGGTTTGAATGGGTTCACCTTTTATATAAAAGCATACTAGGATTAGACTCTCTTATATAATTTTATTATTCTCTAACTTATTCCAAGATTTGGTTTTTAATTAAAACACTACCACTTAATAAATAACTATAGAAACTATTACTTAAAAAATACAAATAAATTATTATTTTCATTCGAAGAGGGTGGTGATCTAAGGGTTTCTACCCTTCACCAAAATAGTAATGATAATATAATAATAATAACAATAACAACAACAACAACAACAACAACAACAACAACAACAATAATAATAATAATAATAATAAAGTATATTATTATTAATGATACTTTTATTAGTAGAATATTAGTATTAATAATACCAAAATTCTTAAAATTACAAGGTGGTTTTCGAACAACCCTAATTTAATAATAATACCATTCGAATTTGTAATAATGATATTAACATTGTATATACTTATAATATAAAATTTAATAAAGATAATAATAATAATATAATTAGAAATAATGTTAAAAATGTTAATAATATTAATAAAAAGCAAAGGTGCGAGGCTTAATTAAAATTTTTGGTTTCTGCCCCTCCTGAAATAATTACAACATTAATTAAATAATTACACTAATAATAATAATATTAATAATATTATTAATAATAATAGTAAACATGTAATAATTCCATTAAATAAGCAAAATTCGAGAATAATAATTTATCTTACCCAAGAATACTCCCAAATCTGTTAACAAAATTTAGCAATTAGGATTCAGTTGATAACAATAATAATAATAATTATAATAATAATAATTAAAATCGAATTAACATTAAAAATTAGGATAACAGCAGAATAATTATCAATAAATCGAAAGTAAGTGTTTAAAAGGTCAAGGGTTTCACCTTGAGTTGGAGGGTATGGGTGGCACCGGCGGTGGTTCCCGGAGGTGGCTGAAAAATGGATCTAAGAGAGGTAAAAATGAAGAAAAAAAGGTGAGGGGGAAGGAGAAAAATAAAATAAGTTTATGGGTCGGTGGAGGAGACTTAGTAGGAGATATTGGTTGGCTTGGAGGGTGGTAGAAGCGGCAAATGTGGTGGTGGTTGGTGTTTTAAGGTTTCGGGGTGGAATTTTCTAGCGAGAGAACTAGCCAACTTTGCACGGTTATGGAGGCCTGTGTAAGGATAATCGAAGAGTGTAGATGGTTTAGTTAATTAGAGGATGTTGCACGAAAGATATTGAGAGAGAGAAGAGGTGGCGAGGTTAGGTAACGGTGGAGAACGGGGCGTCTAAAGAGGCGGTGGCGCACGGGCGATGCTTAGGGTTTTGGGGAAAGAAAAATCCCGAACCTAGGCCATAAGAGGGGTATTTATAATGTTGGAGGTTAGTTTCGAGTTGGGGGAGTTATCAGGGGGTCGAAGCTGGTGAGAAACGTGGTGGTTATGGTGTCGATCGGGTGACAAAATTTTCAAATTTTACCCGACCCTTTGCGAGAGAAATGGAGCAATCGTGGAGAAGAAAATGGAGAGTAGAGCATTTAAAATCAAAGGTTGCGTCGAGAGGGAGAGAATGAGCGGGAGAAAGGGCCGTCACGCCACGTGTGGCTGGCGACGCCATTTTTAGGGAGAAAGGGGGCTGGCGGTTATGGCGTCGGACTGGAGGAGGAAGAAGAAGATGGGGGGAGGTTGGACCGGGCGGTTCGCGGGGGAGAAAAGAAAGAAAAAGGGAGGGAGACCGAGCGGTTCGGCGTGAGGGTGAAGGAGATTAAATGAAACGCCGCGTTTTGTGTGTAGAAAGGAATAAAGAACGGCGTTCCGGGCTGCCGCACAAAGGTAAACAAAAAAAGAAGTAAAACGCGGCATTCGAGGGGAAGAAGAAGTGAAACGCGGTGTGGAGAGAGAGGGGAGCGGCGACAACGTGCGGGATGGGCCGCGCCGAAGGAAAAGGAAAGAAGAAAAGGAATTGGGCCGCGCAACAGGCCCAATTCGGTGAAGAAGAAGAAAAAGAAAGAAAAGGAAAGAAAAAGGAAAAGAAAAGAAAAGGAAAGGAAAAAGGGAAAAAGGAAAAGAGAAATAATTAGGTTGGGTCAAATTAAATAAATCTGAATATTTAGGATATTTAAAATTAATAATATTTAAATAAAAAAATTTTTAAATCCCTTTTTAGGCTAAAATAGGCTTTTTAAAGGATTTTTCCAAAATTTCCATTCTAAATTAATAAATTGCTCAAATTTTATTTTATTTAATTATTTATAAAATTAAAATTAATTTGAAACTATTTTCTCTTTCTTAATTTGAATAAAATAATTTATTTTCCCAAATTAAACTCCTTAATTAGATAATATACTCAAATTTCCTCTAATTAATATATTAATAAAATTTCATATTAATTTTCCCTAATAAATTTATTTATATTTTAGTAAAAATAATTTATTAAATTAAATTTTCTAATAAAACCTTATTTAAATATAATCTTTAAAATTAGAAAATTTCGGGGCATTTCACATACTGAGTAAGGTAACAACATAGTCAAGACAGGGCACAACAACACAAAATACAATTATCATGCATGTAGTAGGTTTTATTAGATCATTTACCCCTATCAGAGTTTAGGTCATTAGTACCTTATTTACACATCTGTCAAATTATATCTACGTGGATACAGGGACCCTAATATTATGACTACTGGACCAAGAATAACTATCCTAGGGTAAAACGCACCTGACTACTATTATAACTAATGGACCAGTAAATATATACAACCCCAAGGTAAAACGCACCTAGCCACTATTATGACTGGTGGACTGGTAAATATCCTTCATCAGGTCCTGACCCATGGGGTGTTCTACTGTAAGTGATTAGTATCTTTTTTATCAATTATTATCATATAAGAGTTTTATTTATTGAGCTCAGGACCCCCACTACTATAACCGGTGGACTGAGAATAGCTATCCAAGGTAGAACGCACCTAGCCACTATTATAACAAATGGAATAGTAAATATATACAACTCTAGGGTAAAATGTACTGGCCACTATTATAATTGGTGGATCCATAATCACACTACATCCAGGGCCCACTCATTGATCTTCTGCTTTAAGTAATTAGTATTTATTCATGTCTCACACATCTATCCATGCCCAACCTAAGGGACACTTCTAAATTACTACCACTCGACTAACCAAGACTTCATGAAAACCCTAATCCCTTAACCTAGAACATTCACACCCTAAAAAAACTTCTAAGGCCCCCAACATTTTTCCACCAACCTAATAGTGACCCTAGAAACCCCATATTCATGGGTCAAGGCCTACTCTCCTTTTTCTCGACCTATGCTCACCATCTCCTACTAAGGTTTCCCTTTAAAACCATATTCTGGCATATGAAACACTTGTCTCTCCTCTCCTTACTTGGCCCACATCTCCTCTAATTCAAGCACCATCATCCTACTCACCCCAACTCTAACCCTTATAACCCAACTCCTCAACTCACACGTGTGATAATGACCTCCTAGCTTGCCGCCCCCAAAACCCTAATATTCCCACTTTTTCTTTCATAACCCCTTCTCTTACACAACTCTAACCTCCATTTGGCTTGATCATAGCCTCCATATGGTACACCCCTCGTCAAAACACCAATTTTCAACCAAATCCCTTAACCTTTCCCTACAACGCACCCTATCCTTAAGGTTGATCCCCTGAAATCCTATTTTATGCTCCCATACACCTTCCCATCATCCCACATAATAAAACTTCCCCAAGTACACTAACCACCCAAAACACACTTTCCTCCCCATGATCAACCTCTAAAAAAGACTTCCCCATGTAAATCTTCCCCCATGCAAAGTACACCCCCCATGTAAGTTTTTACCCTAACTCCTCACACTATCAATCCTCTTTTCCATTTTTCCATGATATTTCATGATATGACTAGGACACGTCCTCCATAACACTTTACTCACTCCACCCTCTTCATTATATTACATTTCCCTTAGCCACTCAAGTCCCACCTAAGACATATAGCCATCAATATATTATTATTCAACCATACACAAGATATGTCCACCCATAGCAAGATTTAGACATACATATAACCAACAATGAGAATCATACATACCATTGCCTTAGATCCTTGCAAGACAAGCTATACCACAACATTTAGTTTAATACACATATAATCACACACAACACACAAGTACACTTATTTCATAAATAAGACTCATAACACAATCTAAATCTTAACTATATGCTTACCAAGTTGGGCTTTAAGCTTGAAGCAAGAAATCCTATGCCTCCTCACAAGGAAATGTTCATTCAATACCTATAATGAGAGCATCAACTAAGTCATTTCACTTCCTTCCTACCTCTTTTTCCTTTGGCCTTATTTTCTTAACCATAATAATAATAATAATAATAATAATAAGTTATTAAAATAAAATACACTAAATAAGTAAGAGGGAGAAGGGTGTAACCAGAAGGGATCAGGTAGGTGAGGGTGGTAGTGACGATAGTTGTGGTGTGGCAGTGGTCGTAGTGGTGATGTAAAGAGGAGACTCTTAGGGTTGGAAGGAGGAGGGAAGGTAGGGTTTCTTGGGTGGTGGAGCTTTCTAATTTAGGTAGTCAATGATAGTGGTGGTGGCGTCACAGCTGTGGCACCCAAGAGGAAAAAGGGAAGCAAGGAGAGGGGAGAAAATGAGAGGTGGAGGTGCTGGTGTGGTAAGGGGTCTTCTTGTGTAGGAAGGGAGGTAGGGAGGGTGGTGAGACCAGCTATGGTGGTGGCACAGGATGGCATTGATGGTGGCATAGGGTGCAAAAGGGTAGCTAGAGCTACCCACTTTACACGAGTGGGGTGAGAAAAGGAAGGGGAGGTAGGGGCTCAATGGACATAGGGTGATGTAGAGAAGAGGATGGGAGGGAGTGGAGAAGTGGAGATGGTGGGGCGGCCTAGTGGCGATGGCTGCTGCATCTGAATGAGTAAGGGAGGCAGGGGATCTAGCAAAAAAAGGGGGAGGAAACAAGGGAGTGGGGGCTTTTATAGGTGTAGGGGAGGGAGGAAGTGGACAAAGAAAAGAATAAGACAAGGGGGTTAGTGGCTGCCAGCTGGTGTGTAGGCTGGTACAGCTGTGTAATGGGATAATAGCAGGGGTGTAACACTCCCAAATTTCACTCCTAAAAAAATTTTTTTTTGAAAGAATAAAGCGGAAGCTAGGAGAGAATTTGGAAAATGTTACCACCACATCTAACACAAGATAAATGTCAACCATCTATTTCATGTTAGATGCAAGGCTAAAACTTGTCAAACAATTAAATCCGAATTTTAAAAGCTTATCAGAGTATGAGAAATTGAAAGTCAATTACAAAGCCCTTGGAAATTTAAATACAACACTTGTAACTTCCAAAGATGAATACAGTTAAACAAAACAAATCCCAAAGGATCAATATCCGGATTGCCTACGCACTCAAGTCAGGCCTTCCACCCCAAAATAGTATCTGATCTTAAACCTGCACAAGAGGTTTGCTCCCCACCATCGATGGATCATCACAGGACCCATTCAACCAAGGTAGTATCAGTACGGGTCCAATACTGAGTAAATCCCACTACCCTATCTTATGGGAGAGATATAAACTATAACATCAAGTGCATATTAAATCCTGGTACAACACGTTGATACAATATCATGCATATTCACAACCCACATCATGAATCTTGCCATACACCTATAGTAACATATGAAACATATGTAACATCCCATTTAACATATAAGCGTGGTATAACCGAAATATAAAGTGGCTCATGCGCCTCAGGTAGGAATAATCCATATTATTGAAAACTCAATACGTGGCATACTCACATAAGCAGCATGTAGTAATACAGATAATAAAAGCCGGCCATGGTCCAATTAGACTTATTTTCTTTTGAATCTCTGTTAAATGTAGTCATCTCACACCACAATCTTTATTAATCCACCTGAGTACGGGAACCCCACTATTATAGCCAGTGGACCAGAATACATACACTCAGGGCAGAACGCTCCTGACCACTATTATTTATCAGTGGACCGGTCTCCAGGGCAGAACGCTCCTGGCCACTATTATTTGCCAGTGGACCGGTCTGGCTCCGACTCATATGGTGTTTCACTATAAGTACTTAGTATATTTCCCATGGCTTAGTTTATTTACTTTGGTTTTTTGAGCACAGAATCCCCCACTATTATAGCCGGTGGACCGAAAATCATGCAGGGCAAAACGCTCCTGACCACTATTGTTTGCCGGTGGCACGGTCTCCAGGGCACTCCGGCTCTTGGCCACTATTATTTGCCCGTGGACCGGTCTGGGCCCGGCTCAACATCTTCCTCTTTAAGTGATTAGTGTCTTAACATATCTTATTTGAAAGTGTTTTACCCTTGACATGCATGGCTAACTATATCCACACTTATCCTCCCAGGAGGGCCCGTCCATATCTTGGGACGCTTGCGCCCCTTATCACACCTCGATGTTTACTTCCCCTTTACACTTACACATAATGAAAACCAACTCCTAATGGTGTGGGTTAAGGCCCAGCACCTCATGACATCCACTCCACATGCTATCTCCCTCTAGGGTTTTCCCTTGGAAACCCTAATTGGCCCTATGTGGCCCAACTTTCTCTTACTTACACTACCATTACTCCATTTATCGCCCCACACCTCATCTCATTTAGTTCCAATCCCAAATCATATCGCTTTACCCATCGATTCCACCTGTGACCCTAACACCTTAGTTGGCCACTTCAACCCTAGTACATTTCTTCTCCCACAAGTAACCTCTCCTTTTCACCCAATATTTCTTCTCTCCCATAACACCCATAATCATTCCTTATAACATAAACTCTCACTCTCAACCTACACCTCACTCACCCTTAATCATTTTTACTTTCGCCTTTTTTTTAGATTACTAATACTTCCCAAAACCCTAATCGGGTCCCTTACACTCCCCTTTAGCAACTCACTTCCCATTTATTTCTTTTTTTTTTCTTTTCATCTCTATGTCATAATAATAATCACCCTAGAATGCATGTCCTAGAGGGTTACATCATGTCACAACACATCATAATCACCACATATGGATATCACATTCATGTCATAAGAAAAACATATACCATATACCTTAGCTCCAAGCTGCGCCACGCATAAAACACGTTAAGGATAATCATGTGATACACAGCAGGACATGGTATATATACAAAGCATCCAAGGCATGCAAGTCACATAAGACTTACCTCTACTTATGGGTGTTTCGTAAGGATGTGGCTAAGGTCCCTACGTGTTATGTGACAGGAGGTTTGTATAGAATTTCTCGTGGATTGCCCGACCGTTGACCAACCTATTGAAGAAGACTACCAAATTCTAGTGGGATGAGATGTGTGAGGGAGCCTTTCAGGAGTTAAAGAGGAGATTGACCACCGCACCGGTGTTGACCCTATCGGAGGGATCTAAAGAGTTCAAGGTATTCAATGATGCCTCTAAGCATGGGCTTGGGTGCGTGTTGATGCAGAAGGATAAGGTGGTCGCGTATGCTTCTCGTCAGCTGAAGCAGCATGAGCAGAACTACCCTAGCCATGACCTAGAGTTAGTTGCGGTGGTTTTTGCCTTGAAGATTTGGAGGCACTATTTGTATGGGGCGAAGTGCAGGTTCATCACAGACCACAAGAGCCTCAAGTACATTTTCACCCAAAAGGAGCTTAACATGAGACAGAGGAGGTGGCTAGAGCTCGTCAAGGACTACGACATTGAGTTGACCTACCATGAGGGTAAGGCCAACGTGGTAGCGGACACCCCGAGCAGGAAGACCTCTGACTCTACATTGTGTTGTGTGGTTGCGGATAAGGTTCTGGGTGAGCTGTCGGGATTGAAGGTTGAGTTGATTCCACAAGGAGACCTGGAGGCCCGCATGAGTGCTTTAACACTCAACCATACCATTTTTGAAGAGATCCGGACTAGTCAGAGGGGAGATGGTAAGCTTGATAGGATCCAACGAAAGATGCAAGAAGGCCATGCAGAAGGGTTCAGCATTCATGAGGATGGCAGCCTTCGGTTCATTGGTCGATGGTGTGTACCGCAGAAATGTTCAGATCTGAAGCATCGCATCATGGAGGAAGGGCATCAGACCCCTTATTCAGTCCACCCTGGTGGAGATAAGTTGTACAAGGATCTGAAGAAGATTTACTGGTGGCCCCGCATGAAGCGGGAAGTTGCACAATTTGTGTCCCGATGTCTGGTATGCTAGAAGGTTAAGATCGAACACTGGAGGCCGACAGGCAGCCCTTAGAGGTACCAAGATGGAAGTGGGACTCCATCTCTATGGATTTTTTTCAGTAGTTTTCCAAGGACTAAGAATGGTTGTGACACCATCTGGGTAGTCATGGACAGATTGACTAAGTCAGTCGTGTTCATTCCGATGAAATCCACCTGGAGTATGGATCAGCTAGCAAGGGCCTACATGAAGTTTGTGGTTAGTCGTCACGGGGTTCCGACAGACATTGTATCAGATAGGGATTCGAGGTTCGTCTCCCATTTCTGGGGAAAGCTACAAGAGTTCCTAGGGACGAGGTTGAAGATAAGCACAGCTTTCCATCCTACCACTGATGGGCAGACGGAGCGGACTATACAGACCCTAGAGGACATGCTAAGGGCATGTGTGTTGGATTTTCAAGGGAGTTGGGAGGAACGCCTGCACTTGGTAGAGTTCTCGTTCAACAAAAGCTACCACACTAGTATTGGGATGGCTCCCTTTGAAGCTTTGTATGGGTGGAAGTGCTGGACCCCTTTGTGTTGGAATGACATCAGCGAGACCGTAGTGTTGGGGCCTGAGCTGATCGATCAGATGACTAAGCAGGTTTGGCAAATTCAAGACCGGATGAGGACAACATAGAGCAGACAGAAGAGTTATACGGATCGAAAATGCCGAGAGGGTGACTTTAAACCTGGGGAAAGAGTATTGTTGAGGGTCTCCCCCACGAAGGGCATTTAGAGATTTGGTAGGAAAAGGAAGTTGAGCCCGAGTTACATTGGCCCCTTTGAGATCCTGGAGTGGGTAGGCGAGGTGGCCTATTGAGTAGCTCTCCGTCTAGAGTTGGCACGAGTTCATAATGTGTTCCATGTTTCACAGCTACGAAAGTACGTTGCTGACCCTTCCCATGTGATCCGCCCTGATGAGGTAGAATTGGACGACTCCTTGAGCTACGAAGAGCGACCAGTGTGGATTCTCGACACCAAACTAAGGAAGACTCGTACGAGTTCGGTGCCCCTGGTTAAGATCTTATGAAGTCGACATGGAACTGAGGAAGCTACCTGGGAGACCGAGAAGGATATGTGAGAGACATACCCTGAGCTTTTCGTCACAGGTTAGATTCTCTATTTATCTAGTTTGTCCCTAAGGGGGTAGTTAATTTAAGTATATCTAATGATGCGTTAATATAGAAGATTAGAATACCCTAACCCTAACCCTAACCCTAGAGAGCCGCAAGAGACTTCGGGGGCGAAGTCTGTTTTTAAGGGGGTAGTGATGTAATACCCCAGAATTAATTATTTTGGAAATATGTCATTAAATAAGAATTTACTGGGGAATTAAATTAATTCATTATTTTATGTAGATTAAGAGGGATTATGTAGGGAAAATTAATAGGAAATTATAAATAATTTTATAAAGGAGGAAAATTTGGGCTTTGTGTAAATTAAAAGGAGTTAAGAAGAATATTTTTAAAAGGGCCCTAAATTAGCCTAAAAAGGAGGTTTAATATTTTTATTTAAATATTTAAATAATCTTATTTTGGGTACCCCAAGAAAAATACTCTAAATATTTAAAGCCAAAATAATTAAAATCTTCTTTTTCCTTTTTTTTTCCTTATTTTCTTCTTTTCTTCTTTCCTATCCTTTCCTCCTTCCTCTCGCCGGTTGGGCCTGCTCGCAGCCCAACTCCCTTCCCTTATTCCTTCTCCTTCCCCACAGCCCAACGCCGTTAGGCCCCCCATTTCATAAGCGCGACGCAGCGTTTCGTCCCTCGATTCGCTGAGACGCCAGGTCGCATTAAGTGATAAAATAGCCGTTGCCAAATGGGCAACACGACGCAGCGCTTTGTCCCCCTACGCGTTGAAACGCCGCGTTTCATTTTAAAACCTTATAACCGTTTCCAAAGCGGCTGGCTCTCCCTCCTTTCCTTTTTCCCCTGGACCGCCTGGTCTACCACACCCTGTCGTCTTCCTCCTCGCGCTAGGCCTACAACTCGCAGCCTGCACGCCGCCAGCCGCCTGCCGTCCGGCAGTCCTCCCCTGCCATTTTCGTCCCTTTCTTTCCCATTTTGACCCAACTTGCCTGTCCTACCCCTCACGTGTACTGCCCCCTTTCCTTTTCCCGCACCGAGCCAAACACACCCTGCAAACTTGCAGGGCATGCGCCAGCTGCCACCACCGTACGACGACCTGCCACACATGCCCCGCGTGCCTTCTCCCTCCTTTGTCGTTTCCCCCTCTAAATTGGCTATAAATACCCCCATTAGCAGCCATAGCCAGCCTCTTTTTTTTGAAATTGCCCTGAAACTCTGCCTCGCCGCTGCCCAAAAAGTTGAGCTTTCCGCCGCCGCCGGTGATCGCCGCGACAACCGCCGCCCACCAGAACCTTCCCCGCACTTCCCTCTACAAAACCAAGCCACCGCCACCCCTTACCTTGCCTTGCACGTGCCGCCCTAGCCGTGCGAAGTCACCACCCCGAGCAGCCATCTCCAGCCTTCACCGCCCCTCGCGTCGCCTTCTGCCGCCACCCTCGCCGCAACCAATGCTTCCACCACCCTCCAAAACACCCGGCATACCTCCCTCTACCTTCTCGTACCTTCACCCTCCCTTGTCTCCCTCTCCTTCTACCTCCCCCATTTTCCACCACTCTCCACCACCTTCGGCCGCCGCGCCAACCATCGCCCGCCGCCACTCCCAGCCACGCCACCACCCTCATTCCATCCCTCTCTATCTGCTGCATCCTACTCCACCTCAAACACTCCTCCATTCCCTCTCCTCTAGCCCACACCTTGATCTTTCCACCTCCCTTCCTCCTCCATCGCTGCCGCCACCGCCGCCACGTGCCGCCGTCGATCCACCACTAACCTTAGGTGGTTTTCCCAACTCCCCCACTCCCTAAAACTATTTTCTATAAGTGTTAGTAATTTTGTCTAATATTAATGATATTATCCTTAATAATAATAATATTATTACTATTATCATTATTATTATTATTATTACTACACTCTTAATATTACTATGTATCATCCTTATTTTCCTAACCTAATTTCAGAAATAGTTAACTAGGGTATATTATTAAAAAGGAAACAACTTTAACATTAAAATGATTATCCTTATTATTATTATTATTTTTTTTATTTTTATTATTCCTATTATTGTTATTACTCTTATTACTATCTCTATCACTACTACTAATACTAGATGTGGCGTATTATCATTATCCTACTAATATATGTGATAGACATTTGAAATCTTACATTATCATCATCATCATTATTATTATTACTATTAACATTATTATTTCTATTATTAATGACACTATTACTACTACTATTACTTAAACCAAAGGTATTTTAGTAATACTGTTATTATCACTATTAGTACTACATTTATCATTATCCTTATTTTCTTTAATAATATTGTTAATGGTGACCTTGCCATCATTACTTTCATTAATATAAACTTTTAAACCCTTAAGTTATTATTATCCAAAATATGACCTTTATCGTTATTAACCCTAGGAATAATAGTACTTTGATAATATTGCAACTATTATATTGTTATTCGAATCCTAACACCATAGAGAGATGATAAGGTTCTAGCACTATAAACATTAGCATTACTATTATTAGTTTTATTATTATTATTATTATCACTATTTTACTATGGTTAGCATGAACACTATCATTATTATAAGAATAGGGCTAACGGGTCTAATAATATAAGTGTAACAATAAATATTAAAAATAAACATATGTTGACTAGTAATATTTAGTATACTAATTTTGAGGTAAAAACCCTAGTTTTCGTATAATACTCTCTTTAATAACAATAACCCTAATCTTAAACTAGAATAAGGGATGATGGTACTTTTGAGGGAAACTAATACTTAGTATTTTCCCCTTTTATAGGTGATCCTAACCAAAACCCTAAGGAGTTATAGGAGCGTGCTCCAAGCCTGGTGTCGCTTTAGGTAAGGACGAAGCTATGGCCTTATGTGATGTGTGACCTGTATATCTTGAATGATGTATATGCCATGCTATATCGTGTATTATATGATTGTGGATAACTTGTCTTATGTGTAGCGCAGCTTGGAGATTGAGGTATGTTTGTATGTGTTTCCTATGACATGAGCATGACATGTATATGTATGATGTTTATGATGTGATATGATATGGCCCTCTAGGACATGCATGTTAGGATAAATAATAATATGAGTTGGGAATATAGGATGACAAGAAATAAATGGGAAGTGAGTTCACTAAGGGGGATATGAGGTTGACCTAAGTACCTCATGATCCATGAGAGAAGATTTAAGTGGGAGGAATGACCAAAATAAATGAGAGTTGGGAACCATGCATGGGAGTCTTAAAATTTGCATGGTGACTTGGGGTGTGTGCATGGGATGGCTAAATCTTACATGCGGATGAATCTTATGTGAGAAAAGTTGATTTAGGGTGTAAATAAGAGAATGGGAGAGTTGTGGAGTGATTGGAGACTTGGGATGGAAAATAGTTCGTAGGTTGGTGCAAGGGTGTATAAGGGACCCGATTAGGGTTTTTGGTGAGAAAGTGGAAATTTGGGAAGTACCAAAGTAAGAACGATTAAGGAAGGGTGGAGTATGGGTTAAGAGTGAGAATTCGTTTATATAAAAGATGAGTGTGGGTTTCCATGTGAAAGAAGAGACCTTGGGATGAAAAGAGAGAGGTTACTTGTGGAATAAGTAAGGTACTAGGGTTTGATGTGGCCAACTAGGGTTTTGCCGGTCACATGCGAGGTCGAGGAGTAAAGTGATACGCCTTGGGGTTTGACCTAATAAGGATGAGATGTGGGGCGAGGAACAAGTAATGGTAAGGTAAGTGAGAGGAAGTTAGGTTGCATAGGTCCAACTAGGGTTTCTGAGGGGAAAACCCTAGAAGTTGAGAATAGGCGAGGTTGATGTCATAGGGTGTTGGGCTTAACCTACACTCTCAGGAGTTATTCTTTCATTAGGTGTGAGCATAAGGGGGAAAGGATGTCGGGGTGTGATAAGGGGTGCAGGAGTCTCAAAATATGGCACGGGCCCTCTTGAGAGAAAAGCAGTAGAATGTCGATAACATGCATGTCAAGGGTGGAATGTTATCTAATAAGACATGGATAAAACACTAATTATGTAAAGTGAAAGATTGTTGAGCCGAGCCCAAACTGATCCACCGGCAAATAATAGTGGCCAGGAGTTGGGGTGCCCTAGAGACCAGTCCACGGGCAAATAATAGTGGTCAGGAGCGTTCTGCCCTAAGTGTATACTTTTCGGTCCACCGGCTATAATAGTGGGGGATTTCGTGCTCGACAAACCAAAGCAAGTAAGTTAAACCATAGGAAATACACTAAG